>VUQK01020750.1:0-10534 GCA_015106715.1 Bujurquina vittata
CTCTGTGAGGTCACACACTGATGTTGGAGAGAAGGCTCACAGTCTCTAATCCATCCCAAAGGTGTCCTATCAGGCTGAGGTCAGGACTCTGTGCAGGCCAGTCAGGTTCTTCCACACCAAGCTGGCTCATCCATGTCTTCATGGAGCCACTTTGTGCACTGCTGTGCAGCCATGTTGGAACAGGAAGGGGCCATCCCCAAACTGTTCCCACAGAGTCGGAGCATCAGATTGTCCCAAATGTCTTGGTATGCTGAAGCATTCAGAGTTCCTTTCACTGGAACTGAGGGGCCGAGCCCAACTCCTGAAAAACACCCCCGCACCATAACCCCCCCCCCTCCACCAAACTTTACACTTGGAACCACCAAAGCCAGCCTCCTCCATCAGATTGGCAGATGGAGAAGTGTGATTGCACACGTCTCCACTGCTCTAGAGGCCAGCGTTGGCGTGCTTTACACCGCTGCATCCGACACTTTGCACTGAGCTGGGTGATGGAGGGATGCAGCTGCCATGGAAACCCATAAACAAAGCTCTCTCTGTTCTTGAGCTGATCTTCTTTCACTGATGTTTGCAGAAGCAGTCTCCATGCCTAGGTGCTTGGTTTGTACACCTGTGGCCATGGAGGTGACTGGAACACCTGAATTAAGCGATCTGGATGGGCGAATGCTTTGGGCAGTACATGTCGTCCATTGTTGTTTGTTGATGATGGTGATGTCCAGGAGTGAGGATGAGAGCCATGTCTGGCCGAAGACCACGCAGCGTAGAACATCACTGGTGGATTTGATTGTCTTCAGTAGAAGTCTTGTATTCCTCCACGTTCACTTTAGAAGACGTTTGTTTCTATTTCAGTTTATTCGATTTTGTGTATATATTATCTGCTCACAGCAGTATCATAAAGGCCCTGCAATGTCAGAGAGAACCACAGCAGTTAGAGGGTCCCCTGAGAACAGCACTTGGTGATGGTGGGAAGGAAGAACACCCTTTGAACAGGAAGAGACCTCCAGCAGATCCAGGATCAGGGAGGAGCAGCTATCTGGTTTGGTTGTGGTGGGAAGGAGAGAGACAGCAAACAACAAATGGGACAAAACACAAACTTAAGTTACTGAGAGGAAGACTCAGTGCATGATGGGAACCTCTCAGCAACCCGAGCCAATAGCAGCGTCAGGAAGGGAGGGTTCGGAGTCACCTGATCCACCATTTTGCATCAGCTGAAGGCTTTTCAGGGAGCTTTTAGGACAATAGTCCAGCCTCGAAGTACAAGGACTAGTTTTTCATTCTGAGACAGTCGTTTCACACTTTAATTTGTTAAAGGATGTTTGAAGGCGGTCTTTTGTACTCTTTATAAGTGGGTCACTCCACACTAAAGTGTACACAAGTATTACACAGGTGTTAAAACATCATTTGAAGCCTTAAAGCTCGCTGCGTCTCTAATCTGTGTCTCAGATTCAGGACATCAGCGTGGAGACGGAGGACAACAAGGAGAAGAAGTCGGCCAAAGATGCTCTGCTGCTCTGGTGTCAGATGAAGACCGCAGGGTGAGTTCCCCTCCGGTGTCGCTGAGGCAGGTGAGCCTGCAGGACTGCTTCATTGCAGGCTGTTTAAATACCTCATACTTTTATGGAGCTCCTCAGCTCGTATGAATCCCTACACGGACTGTGATTGGCTGCAGGTCCAGGGGGAGGAGCTTTATCTTCACCGTGTGGCGTTTGCAGCTTCCTGGAGCCCTGATTTCATTACACTGACATTGTTGGATGAATGCGTTGTGATTTCCTCTTCCTTTTTCCAGATATCCAAATGTCAACATCCACAACTTCACCACCAGCTGGAGAGACGGGATGGCCTTCAACGCCCTCATCCACAAGCACAGGTAGGAGCTCGGCCTGCGGCCTAGAAAGTGCCGCAGAGCTGGATGGAGGAAGGTGTTCGCTTTAAGACGAGGGAGGAAGGGAAATGAGCCCAAGTGCCTCAGACTGTGAAAGCGGAGAGCAGGTGTGAATCCTGCAGCCAGGCGGAGTGACGGGAAGCGTGCAGGAGAAACTCTGCGCCCACTTTCTCCCACATTGAACTCGACAGCAACAACCTGAGTGCAGAATCTGGTGTTTGGATGGAAAAGCAGCTTCTGGTTAACATAAGGAACCCTCCAACATCACAGCCGGGGCGCTCGTGGGAGTTTTCACTGCGGCTTCCGTCAAGCCTCATTAAGACTTCAAACTTTATTGTTTTTATTAGGTGTGATGTACGCAGGCGGCTATAAGAGCTTCACTTCTCAGCCAACTTGAATCCATTCTCAGATGGAGTTTTAAAAACAGACCTCACTGTTTATCGTGATGTGGGAAGGAGGAAAAATGACCATGAATGTTAAATTAGGCGCAATGTGGAAGGGAAAAAGAGAGGAGGAAAAACATGCTAATAAAACCAAAGCAGCATCTTTTTAAAGGTCCGACTAGATCAAACGATACGTCCTGTAACTCTGAGGCTCGGTCTGCAGGTACGCACCGATGGCGCCTCGGGCCGTACCTGCGACAGTCTTGGACACGTTTCAAACCTTCCCATTTAAAGCAGTTCGTTAGTTTACTGTGAAAACACAATGTGAATGGTTCTGTTCGTGGTTTCGGTTCTTCAGGCCGGACCTGATCGACTTTGATAAGCTGAAGAAATCCAACGCTCACTACAACCTGCAGAACGCCTTCAACCTGGCCGAGCAGCACCTGGGCCTCACCAAGCTGCTGGACCCCGAGGGTGAGGCACCACACACACACACACACACACACACCCGTACCTGAGTTAATCTGTGCTCTGTGTGCGTGTGTGCAGACATTAGTGTGGACCACCCTGATGAGAAGTCCATCATCACCTACGTGGTCACCTACTACCACTATTTCTCCAAGATGAAGGCCCTGAAGGTGGAGGGCAAGAGAATCGGAAAGGTGGCGACTAATTCAAACAAAAACCTCCCAGCTGGAGTTCCTCTTTTCCAAAAATAACTCGTATCATATTAAGTGCTGTTTTTTTCCCAGGTTCTGGACAACGCCATTGAGACGGAGAAGATGATCGAGAAGTACGAGTCTCTGGCGTCCGACCTGCTGGAGTGGATTGAACAGACCATCATCATCCTCAACAACAGGAAGTTCGCCAACTCTCTGGTGGGAGTCCAGCAGCAGCTGCAGGCCTTCAACACCTACCGCACCGTGGAGAAGCCGCCCAAGTCAGTAAACGCCCCGCTCGGGTTCTGAAACCGTATGAGAGCAGCGGGTTCACGCTGGCCTTCCTCACACAGTCGCACATGAACAAACTGTGGTGTTGTAATGTTGAAGGGAGGGGCTTAATGTATGACATCACCACAGAGGGACATGAGCAGGTAGGGAAATAAAGGAGCAAAAAGGCCACAGCGAAACAGGAAGTGCAACGCGATGAGGGCGAGGGTCGTTGGAGGCGGCGCATCTTTAACTCGTTCAGCTTCTTATCGCACAAAACCCCTGCACAACACACACACCTGACAAAGGCCTGCAGTGGGAAGCACTGGCCCCTTACTGCGAATCCAAGGTGGCGACCACCTTGAGATGAAGCGCGAGCAATGATGTGATTAGAAAAGCCGAGCTGGAGTCCAGCACATTTTCAGCAGCATGCATGATAAATGACAAACAAGCTGCTTTAAATAAATGTGCTTCCATCAAATGAGGGTTATCCAGTGTGAACGCTCTCGTGTTGCGCAACTTCTCAGCAGTTCGCCCGTTTCTAACCTGCTTCCAGTCTTGATTAGCTTAGATTAAACTTTATTAATCCCTAATTAATGAGATGCTCAGCTGGGATGACGTCATCCCGGCTCAGCCTGAACTCTTTGCAATGACGCTTTAACATCGGGACCCTCCGGTCGCCTCTGATATTTCACCGAAGGAGGTGTAGACCTTTTTAGTTCAGTGTGCTTCAGGACGCGAAGATTTACCAACACAATAAAATGAGCTCCAAGAGTTTGTGAACCGAACGAGGCTCAAAAGGAGGAGCGATTAATGGGCTCGCGCTGCGGTTACAGTTGTGTGTGTGTTGTGTGTGTGCAGGTTCACAGAGAAGGGAAACCTGGAGGTTCTTTTGTTCACCATCCAGAGTAAAATGAGGGCAAACAACCAGAAGGTTTACACCCCCCGAGAGGGGAAGCTCATCTCTGACATCAACAAGGTAACCGCGCCGCTCTTCCTGCCCAAATCCAGATGTTCAGACGCACTCACATGTGCAATCGTAGCATCATGATGGCTAATGTTGTCTTGCTTTAGGCGTGGGAGCGTTTGGAGAAGGCGGAGCACGAACGGGAGCTGGCTCTGAGGACGGAGCTGATTCGTCAGGAGAAACTGGAGCAACTCGCCCGACGCTTCGACCGCAAAGCCGCCATGAGGGAGACGTGGCTGAGCGAGAACCAGAGGCTGGTCTCACAGGTACGTCATCAGCTGGTAACTGGCCGTCACCGTCCTCTCGCTTCTCCCTGGTTTCATCGCCTCCTTGTTTCCTTCCCTCCCTCTTCTCTTTGTGTCCTGCATTCTCTCCTCTTTCCTCTCCTCTTATTTCTTCTGTTTCCTTTCTCGTCTCCTCGTCTCCTCCCTCAGGATAACTTTGGATTCGACCTTCAGGCCGTGGAAGCGGCTACTAAGAAACATGAAGCCATAGAAACGGACATCGCTGCCTACGAGGAGCGAGTGCAGGTGAGCCTCTGTTCAATGATTCAGTCATCTGATTGATTAGGTGCTGATCAAACCCTGATTAGGAGTCTCAGCTGGAACGCTCAGAAACTTAAGTCCTCCCTCTCTCATCGGCGCAGGCGGTGGTTGCCGTGGCGAAGGAGCTGGAGGCAGAGAGTTACCATGACATCAAACGCATCACGGCCAGGAAGGACAACGTGATCCGGCTGTGGGAGTATCTGCTGGAGCTGCTGAAGGCCCGCAGGCAGAGGCTGGAGATGAACCTGGGCCTGCAGAGAGTCTTCCAGGAGATGCTCTACATCATGGACTGGATGGATGAGATGAAGGTACGGAGACGGGCGCAGGGCAGCCAATCAGGAGGGGGTGTGGCCTCAGAGCTATTGTCAGTAGCTTTGTCTTCTTTTTTTTAGAAAAACATGATTTTGCATAAAGATTCTGATCACCTGTTCCCTCAATCAGCCCATCTTCATGTACTGTTCTGGGTCTGGTGTGGATTTTAAAAAGCTGAGGTCATTTTAGAGCTAAAGACAGAGCAGATATCCAGAGATCTGGAAACCTTGGCCCTCTAAGCCTGAGAAAGCTCGTTTAAATAAAGCTTTATTGGTGCACCTTTATTCCCATCGTCTGTGCCTGCAGATGCTGCTGCTGTCTCAGGATTATGGGAAACACCTGCTGGGCGTGGAGGACCTGCTGCAGAAACACGCCCTGGTGGAGGCGGACATCAGCATCCAGGCCGACCGAGTGCGGAACGTCAACAGCAACGCCCAGAAGTTTGCCAGCGACACCGAGGGTACGACACGAAGACTTCCCTGGTTCGGTTCCAGCTGTCCAGTAAAACCTCCATCTGACTCCCGCGTTCCTCTCCTCCTCCTCAGGTTATAAAGCGTGTGACCCTCAGATCATCAAGGACCGCATCGCTCACCTCGAGTTCTGCTACCAGGAACTGAATCAGCTGGCAGCTGAGCGGCGAGCTCGCCTCGAGGAGTCCCGCCGCCTCTGGAAGTTCTTCTGGGAAATGGCTGAAGAGGTGAGCACTTATGATTCAGCCATGTTGGAGGTTATGATAGACAGTCGGTACAGATGCTGAGATTCATTCTGATGAGAAACAGCAGAGCCATGCTGGGGGGTGTTACTGACGCTCGGGTGTGTTTGCGGCCCGCAGGAGGGATGGATCAGGGAGAAGGAGCAGATCCTGTCCTCCGAGGATTATGGGAAGGATCTTACCGGCTCGCTGCGGCTGCTGAGTCAGCACAAGGCCTTCGAAGACGAGATGAGCGGGCGAGCCGGCCACCTGCAGCAGACCATCAAACAGGGCGAGGACCTGGTGGCCGACAACCACTTCGGATCCGACAAGATTAAAGAGCGAATCCAGGACAGCCAGGTACGCCGCACCTGCAGCGCGGTGCTAAACGAAGCAAATGAATCCTGTTTGTTCGTAACGCCTTCCCTCCGTCCTCCTGCAGGAGCAGTGGGCGGCTCTGGAGCGTCTGTCTGCCGTCCGCAAGGCCCGGCTGCAGGAGGCCTGCAACCAGCATCAGTTCCAGGTGAACCGTTTTCCTCTCAGAAGCCGTTGATGACATCGAACCGCAGCGCTAAAGTAGCTGAAAAGAAGCTGCATGTCTGTGCTGTGTTTGAATGAGATTGTGTTTTTGATGCTCCGTCTGCAGGCTGACGCAGACGACATCGACACGTGGATGCTGGACGTGCTGCGCATCGTCTCCAGTGTCGACGTCGGCCACGACGAGTTCTCCACTCAGGCTCTGGTGAAGAAGCACAAGGACGTGGCCGAGGAGATCGGCAGCTACCGGCCCGTCATTGAGGCTCTGCACGAGCAGTCGCGGACGCTGCCGCCCGAGAAGGCCAACTCCGAGGAGGTGACGGCCGCCAGCGCCAAACTAGATTTAAGCATCAAAATCCTGAGCCAGATTCACCTGACGGCTGTTTGTGCGCTCGCAGGTTCAGAGCCGGCTGGCGGGCATCGAGGAGCGCTACAAGGAGGTGGCGGAGCTGACGCGGCTCAGGAAGCAGGCGCTGCAGGACGCCCTGGCGCTCTACAAGATGATGAGCGAAGCCGACGCCTGCGAGCTGTGGATCGACGAGAAGGAGCTGTGGCTCAACAGCATGGAGATCCCCGAGAAACTGGAGGACCTGGAGGTCGTCCAGCACCGGTAAGGACCGGGCCGCGTTCGGATCTGTGGAGGAATGAAGTAGAATAACGGGTTTTTCATGGCATGCATGCAAACAGCCCTCACTGCTTTACAAGACCTCTGCAGTCCTCAAACATCTCGTTAATGGCAGAATTACAGCGTGTTTTACAGCACGATGAAATATTCTGCCTTCTCCTCCAGCAGAGCAATTAAAGCCTTCAAAAAAAACTAAATAATGCTCCAGCAGTGAGACTTTAGAGCCAGCTGCTGCTGCTTGTTCCTGTGAAACTGTGAGAACCAGAGCAGTAAACGGTTACAGCAGAACCAGGTTCTTCTGCGGTGTGTGTGTGTGTGTGTGTGTGTGTGTGTGTGTGTGCGCGTGCGTCTGTGGGTGGATGCTGCTCTGTATTTGTGAGAAAACCAGAAGGATCTCACTCTGTAAACACTCTGACTCCGACCGTGAGGCTGCTGCAGCCGGAAATGTCGGTCGACTCGGTCGGTGTTGAACGATTTGATGAAAGTTTTAAGGACCTTCAACAATACAGGGTCACTGAGGTCATCGGGGTCACTGGGGTCATCGGGGTCACTGGGTCATCGGGGTGGGCCAGGGGGCCCTTGGAGCCTGACTGAGAGAAAGAGGCAGGTGGTTCAATCAAAGCGGGCCTCCCACCTGATTTAAATCCCTGGAGGTTCTCGTGCTTTTGCTGTGACACGTCTGATATTTGATCACTTCTCTAAAGAATTAAATGGCAGTTTTCTATATTACTAATACTTTTTGCTTCATTTTGCATGATCTCATCTGGGTTTCCCTGATTAGCAGCAGATGAGATGGTTTTCTGTGTGTGACCGATGCTCCTCCAGAGTGCAGAGATGTGGAGACTTTCACGCTTTAGGTTCTTTATGAACTTTCCTGCTGATGCTCCTCGTGACGCCCGACTCGCCGTCTCTGTTCAGGTTCGAGAGTCTGGAGCCGGAGATGAACAGCCAGGCGTCCCGGGTCGCCGTGGTAAACCAGGTTGCCAGGCAGCTGATCCACAGCGGACATCCCGGCGAGAAGGAGATCAAGAGCCAGCAGGACAAACTCAACACCAGGTAATCAAAGTGGGATTATCAGGTGTTTAATGACAGAGATCATAAAGAAACCCGGATTAGAGAAGAACTAATTCCAGACTGAGAGTTCTTTTAAGTTCATTTAGCAGCTCGTTGGAGACAAAGCAGGAAATATCTGAGAGTGAAGTTAAACTTATTTAAATGTTTAATTTTATTATCTGATTATTTTCTTATTGTTGTTCTGTTGTTGTATTTACAGGCTGGTTACAATTTAATTTATTTCTACTATGACTGGTTTCTTGAATTTATTTGAAGTTGCTTAGTGTTGATTGGTTGGTTGATGAGTAGAGCTAAGCCCCGCCTCCTGTAGAACTGAACCTAGCACGCAGAAGACAGCAGCTTTTATTGCCCCACAGAGGGGAGATTTAGGTGTAACAGCAGCCTCAGATATAAATATAAAAAATTACATTGTTTGGGGGGAAAAAAGCGTTGGCAGTAATTAGCTCTGAACACCTGAGATCATCGCTGCTGCACCTGAAACCAAAGGTCGCATTATTTTAGGTGAGGTGTCACTAAGCAGTCGAGCATCATCCATAGATTTAAACATGTGAGGGCTTATATCTCGAAATTAAAATAAATCTAATGAAATATAATGTGAATATATAAAAAAT
Organism: Bujurquina vittata; assembly: GCA_015106715.1. NCBI lineage: Eukaryota > Metazoa > Chordata > Actinopteri > Cichliformes > Cichlidae > Bujurquina > Bujurquina vittata. The sequence continues at coordinate 8,554 of VUQK01020750.1, forward strand.
TTAAACTACATGTAAATAAAATTGATGACAAGCACCCTGCAGGTTTGATGGGGTCACTGAACGTTGATCATCATCGCTCCAAAAGCCCTGAAACAGGTCCCGAGCAGGTAAATCATGTCTGCAGTGAACGTCTGTGGCGAGTTCACGGCGTTTCCGTGTGTCCAGGTGGAGTCAGTTCAGAGATCTGGTGGACCAGAAGAAGGAAAGCCTGAACTCAGCTCTGGGAGTGCAGAACTACCACCTGGAGTGCAACGAGACCAAGTCCTGGATCAAGGAGAAGACCAAGGTACCGGCAGACCCTCACGATGCAGATTCATGACAAAAATCAGTGGATATATTTTAATATTTTTACGTGCAGGTGATCGAGTCGACCCAGGAGCTGGGGAACGACCTGGCCGGCGTCATGGCTCTGCAGAGGAAGCTGACGGGGATGGAGCGCGACCTCGTGGCCATCAAGGACAAGCTGGGCGACCTGGGAAAGGAGGCGGAGCGTTTGGGCTCCGAACACCCGGAGCAGTCCGAGGCCATCAAAGGGCGTCTGGCTGAGATCACAGGCGTCTGGGACGAGATGAAAGTAGGATTTTCTCCTCATATCGGAACCTAATTGCCAAACTGACAAACGGGTGCCACTAATTGCCAACTGGCTGTTTTCAGGACACCCTGAAGAACCGCGAGGAGTCTCTGGGCGAAGCCAGCAAGCTGCAGCAGTTCCTGCGCGACCTGGACGACTTCCAGTCGTGGCTGTCACGGACGCAGACGGCCATCGCCTCCGAGGACATGCCCAACACGCTGGCCGAGGCCGAGAAGCTGCTGGCCCAGCACGAGGGTATCAAAAACGAGATCCGCAACTACGAGGAGGACTACCAGAAGATGCGGGACATGGGCGAGATGGTGACGCAGGGCCAGACGGACGCGCAGTACATGTTCCTGCGACAGCGGCTGCAGGCGCTCGACACCGGCTGGAACGAGCTGCACAAGATGTGGGAGAACCGGCAGAACCTGCTGTCCCAGTCCCACGCTTACCAGCTCTTCCTCAGGGACACCAAGCAGGCCGAGGCCTTCCTCAACAACCAGGTAAGCCCACAATGGCGTCTTCTCCGACAGGAAATACCTTTCATTTCTGCAGCAGTCGCTGCACAGAGGGTCACGTGACCACAGAGTGGACCTGATGGATGAGGAGGTGTGAGCTTAGCTTTAATAAGAGCTTCATTAAAGAATCTGAAACAGCCGCAGTGATGAGTGTGATTAAAGGCTTTAGGAGGTGAAGTAGTAAAAACACGGTCAGAGGTGGTCTCTGCTACGAGTGGGTAGAGCCTGAGGAAGCAGCAGGACGAAGGTTCGTCAGACGCTGCCCCCAGCTGGTGGAAAGCCTTCATTGCAGCAACAGGTTTGCTCTCCTTGTGTTACGGTAACACACTTCACCTCCTCGGGGACGTGCCAGTAAAACCTGAACGCTTCGCTGTGTTCACGAGTCACGAGTGGCTCAGTTCTTGTCTTAAATTACAGATAAAGCGCCTGAAGAATATGAAAGGTGTTAATGCCAGCGTGTGGCTCATGCAGTGTAACGTCATCGCTGAGCGCTTGTTACCTGTGCTGGGCGCCGATCAGATCCATCGGCTAACTCGATGCTTGTGGCTTCTGCCAACAACAACACGTTAGAAACAAACTGCAGCTGATTGGAAATCCTGATGATGATGATGATGATGGTGGTGAAGGCCGGGCCAAGCCTGGCTGCTCATTAGTCTGTGTGAGGATTAACATCAGAGGGCTTAAGCTTAACAAATGAAACCCCACAAACACGTCGTTCCCACGAAGTGTCCGATTGATGGCGTCTTAGTTGTTGTAACCTTTGCTGCCCCCCCAGCCAGATCGCTCTTGGTTAAGCTTTTAATCGCAATGAGACTTTTTTACCTGGTTAAATAATTTGGACCAACAATCCTCTGCAGTTCACCTGAGACTCGCACGTTGGTGGTTACATGGC
>VUQK01020750.1:24063-45158 GCA_015106715.1 Bujurquina vittata
CCACCCCCACACACAACCCCCCCCCCCCCCCCCCCCCCCCCCATCACGACAAGAACCTCTCATCTTCAAATGTGTGCGTTTGTCACACCTCCTCACACACATAATATTAATATGAACCAATATGAATTAATATGAACCAAACTTAACTGACATTCCAGTCTGCTCCCACGTGTGGAGCGAGTGTGACTGTATAAATGAAGCCTGGGACCACCCCCCCACCCCCATATTCACAACAACAGTGCTTTTATCCATCCCTCCCCTCATTTTTCTTTCCCTTTCCTTCTTCCCTGTTTCTCCCAGTCCGACACTCCTGTCATCCTCTCCCCTCAGCTCTTAATGTTCCTGCTAGTGTACGTCATCATTTATAAGCTCACCTTGTGGCATATGAGCACCTGAGGAGGACAGGATGAAGCGTACAGTGCACGATTCTGCCAGCGTTATTCTGGGCTGTAGATCATGGCGTCATCAGCATATCGTGACTTACCATAAAAATGAGGGAAAAGACCCCATAAATCAAATAATCAGTCATTAAAGCATTTAAATGTCTTCTGAAACCGATTTTATAGTGAAGTTTACATAAATTGTCTCACTTTTTTTTGTCTTAAAATCAAAGATTTTAAGTTTAGTTTGACCAATAACACATTTTCAGCCTGTATGTTAATCCTAACTCCAAATGCATTTTAACATATGATAGGTATACTTTATTTTAAAGCAGGTGAATATCATTGTTATAGGAGGAAAAACAAATGACAAACGGAACAAATTTATAACAAATACTTTCAATTACTCAGATGGTCAATAGCTTAAAGCAAGGGGATGCAGCAGATATCTTAATGGTCTATCTAAAGGGGTACCTACCTGCCCAGGTACGTCTACATCCATAACCGTACTCATCCCGTCTGGATGTCCTTTCCATGTAACCACATATTAAACATCATTTTATATCCTTTAATTTTGTCACAGTTTCATTATAATTAACCCCTTAAAGTGGAAAATAAAGATAATAATAATTCATAAATCTTTCATTTAGCTGCAGCGTTTAACTCTGAGCTCGAGTTTCCTTCTGGAACGTTCCCTCTTTCCATTTCCCGTTCTTCCAGAACTCCCTCTCCACCTTCACGGAAGTAGAAGCACCACTTCCACGTTTCATTCATGTTCTCACGCTCGCTGTTTAAGGTGTGATCCATGTGTCAGAAACACGCTCCAAATAAGGAATAATATACACTCAGTGCCACTTTATTAGGAACACCTCGTCTAGCCTTCTATCATAATCAGACTTTTAAAACGTACCGGCTCATTTCAATTACACCTTTAAACTGCTCTAATTGCTCCTCAGAGGCGTGTAAATGCAGACGCTACACTGCAGCTTATTTTCGTCACTGATGGCCCGGGATCAGTACCAAGAAGGCTAGCATACGGCGCCACCTGCTGGCCTGTTTGTTTCTGCCGACCGGGCCAGTAAAAGTCTGGGCGGGGGGGGATGTCATGCTCTTGTGCTGAACTAGTACCTAATAAAATGGCCTCTGAGTGTACGTTGAGATGCAGTCATTGCATAATTAGTAAAGCCGTGTATTCAGAACCATTCAGACCCTCATGTCTCAGTGCCCCCCCCAATTGTATTTATTGCTGTTGTATCAGCGTGATGCTGTTTCCTGTCATGATGTCATTTCCTTGTTTCTGTTTGCATGTCGACCCAGTTCCTTCAGTTCCTCCCTGACTAACACACACGTGGCCCAATAAACCCGTCAGAACCAAGCAGTCCCTGTGTTTTCCCTTTCACTCCTCTCTCATTTACAGTGTTTGTGTTGCATGCTGTCACCATCGGTAGCATTTCACTCAGATGCTCTCTTATGTTTCTGCATCTCATGTTTCTCACCGGGGGAGGGGGGGGCTTTTCTTTATTGCAGTAACGTCCTCAAAAGTCAAGAAACTAAACTACTATAAACTAGATGTGTTCTTTTCTGGAATAGGAAATCGGTTTCCCGCCAAAGCGACTCGCAGTTTCTCACCTCCAGTTGAGGTCTCATAGTTGTTAGTCGTTTAAATTCTTTAAAAGTACTCAAAGCACATTAAAGTGTACCTGCAGCTTGCACAGCCAGCAGTCAGATTAGGTGTCAAACTGGACAGACCGTGCCTTTTTATTAATGTTATTGCTAAAGACCATTACCCTCCCCTTACATTAATTACATTAAGGTAATGAAAATGAGCTTTATCGGTATTTACAAATCGTTATAGCACCAAGAAAGATCATTTCTGATGAGGTTAATGAAGGTAACGGGGTCACGCTCAGATACAACGTTCCAAATTAAGTTTTATTCTAGCTAGAAACGGGAATTTTGGGAGACGAGCTTCAGGGAGATCCAACAAAATTCCGATTCCAACAGGCGGCCTTTAGGGGATAAAATGGACATTGGATTTGGGTTAGCTCTTCAGTCATTAGGTGATTGTTCTTAGGAGAGACTGCTAGCCTAAATCTAGATCAAACCAGTGCAGACTCCTCCTTCTGGTCCAAACTTTGGTCTTCGGGAATAGTTCGCTGGATTGAAGCTGTGCAGTATTTTATGGATTAAACACTGAAACTGTACTCAGAACTGGTCTGTCTTTTATCAAGATTAAAGTGTAAGCTCTTAGGAAAGACTAAATAAAGGTGACAGTGGTAAAAAGTGGACTAAAGGTTGCACGTTCTAGACTCTGGTAAGAGCTCCTAGGATTGATCCAAGCCATAGCAAATATCTAAGAACTGGAACTGCAAACACTGAAGCTAAAAGGAAACGCCCTCGTAAGTGAAAGCTCTGAGGGTTTCTCCAGGATCGGTCCAGCTCTTGCAGCCCTTCAGTTAAAGCTCCCAGGATCGGTCCGGCCTTCGAACTGTCCATTCGTCCATCCTTTGAAGAGCTCAGTAACGGGGTAATAAGCATCCGGTTGGAGTGGGTGTGGTGTGCACAAAGTCAAATCTGTTTTTGATACTAGGCCAATCGCATTCTCCCCTCACCGACAATGACACCCGTAATGACGTCCAAGCAATTTTGTCAATAATTGTTTGAGATTTATTTGTTTGTGTGTTTTGGTTCTTCCCTTTGCTGGCTTCTCCCGCTCCTCGCCTTCGTGCTGTGTGTTTGAGTGGTGTTGGGCCTGTGCATGTCAAAGTGTGTAATCAGAGCATGTTAATATGTAATACAAATGTTCTAATCACTGCTGGTGAATCACGGCTGCTCGGCTCACACCCAATAACGCAGTGCTAAAAAACGCTGCTCTGAAAGGCTGATGCAGCTGATGTCAGTGGCTCCGGGGACCAATCAGAAGTCTAGAGCAGTTGTGTTGGTTTGATTGGTTAAAGGGGCCCGGTTCTGCTCCGTAGGTCAGAGTAGCTTTGCATGATCGATACTTTAAAGTCTGTCTCCTCTTTAGGCCACTCTCCTGTAAAGCCTCCTTTCTTTTGAATGGCTGCCCCTCGTAAAGATACGATTGGACCAGGCAGTGGGTGGGGCATCCCCTCTCTATGACATCATCCAGACCCAAATTTAGAAAAAAAATAGCATGAAACTGTGTTTACAGCAATCTTCAGTTTTGGTTCCCCGGGGTTACTGCTGCATACACCGACACCATTATTAGAAACTTTGGTCATGTTTAACGACCTCTGGGACAGCAGTTGTGTAACAGCAGTGAAGGAAAAGCACAATAGGTTCACTTTAATAACCAGCTGGCCAAAGTGGTGACTACCCTGGAACCTTAAAGCTCCAGGATTGGCCCACTACACCAGTTTTCCAGATTAGCTTGTTTTTAATTAACCTTTGCCGGGGGCATGAAGTGTTCCTGCGTGGGGGCCGATAATGATGCAGCCATGTGTAGTCTGATGGGAGCTTCAGTCTAAAGGCTGGATAATGGGGTCCTTACCTGATGGTTTCCCTCAGCTGGTTTGCTTTAGTCTTGTTTAATCATGGTGCAAAGTTTTAGGGGCGTTTCTAACATTTTAAAGCATCTACTCAGCCTGTGAGTCTCTGCTCTGCATGCTGCAGCTCTCATAACTCTGATTCACGGCTTCCGTTTGGAAACTTTCTGCTCTGACTCTTCACTCTTCTGGTTCCAGGAGAACGTTGATGGGGCCGAGGTGGTGAACGGGGTCTCCGAGCCCAGCCCCGGAGGGTCCCCGGGGGCATCTCGCAAGGGCAAGCCCAGCCAGGCGGCAACCCTGCCAGCCAAAACCCAGCAGGACGCCCCCACGTCTCAGCTGGAGGGCTTCCTGCACCGCAAACATGAGTGGGAGGGGCACAACAAGAAGGCTTCAAACAGGTGGGGCCCAGCTGGGGATTCTCTACTGTTATTATAAGAAAAATATCATATGGAATGGAGATGATGCACAACAGTGAAAAGGCCTTAAAAAGAAGGCTGGGTAACGCTGGAATCTGTCCCTGCAGGTCGTGGCACAATGTGTACTGTGTGATCAACCTCCAGGAGATGGGTTTCTACAAGGACCAGAAAAGCGCCAGTCAGGGCATTCCCTACCACAGCGAGATTCCCATCAGCCTGAAGGACGCCGTCTGCGAGGTGGCGCTGGACTACAAGAAGAAGAAGCACGTCTTCAAGCTGAAGTAAGGCTCAAAGTTTGGCTGCACACCTCCATAAAGCCTTATTCATACAGGAAACTTCAGTTTAAGAGAATAAAGTATGAATTTGCTAATAAAGCAAAGAAATTAAAACACTGATGTTCTTTCTCAGCTCGTGAACCAAAACAGTTTTTTGTAAAATCAGCTGAAACCACAGAAACATGGAGGCAGGCGGGCGCCGGCACGCGTCCAACTTCCTGTAAATATATTGACTGATGTGTGTTCGCCTCCACAGGGTCACTGACGGGAATGAGTATCTCTTCCAAGCCAAAGATGACGTACGTATACAATTTTTTTCCATCGTTCTGCTTCAGTAATCGAGTCATCGCTGTAACCGAAGCCCGTCTCTTCTATTAGTGTTGTACCGGATCAACATCGTAACATTTCATTTTTTGAGCTCTTTTAAAATTTCTTTCACTTTCAGGATAGATTCCAGTCATCAAAAATAAGCGTGCATATCCCAAAATGACATACAAGTGCTCTTTCAAGCACACAGCCAGTGTGGGTTCTCAGGTCACGGTGGTTTAACGCGCTCGAGTCGAAGGCGACTGGACTTCTTTAGGTCCATGAAGACATTTCCCCTCTCCTCTGAAAGGTTCCCTGAGTTCTAAGAGCTGATGGGGAGTCTCTTCAAATGCCTTCACAGGTCATTTAACCCCCATTCCCCACGCACATGATAGAAGAATGGGGAAAACTCCAAGGTGACGACCACTCCAGAGGTCCCTGTGACGGTCCCTCAGCTTTTACACATGAGGGGAAACGCCTTCATCAGCCTAAAGCACGTCCAGTCGCCTTCCACCTCAACGATGGTGAAACCATCGGTCACAAATAAGCAGCACATGACTGAGATAACGACCATAAATCAAGAGCAGAACTCCGGTCTGCAGACTCCAAAGCCACGCGGAGCTGAGCACGTGTTCTCAGCATGATCTTCATGTTCCTGGACGCTCAGCACCTTCGTGCACTTTGGCTGTATTTCTCTGAAGTGGAGAGTAAACATCATGCAGGACTTCAGGCTGCTAATGCTGTGATAATATATGCTAATGATATGCAGTCTCTTTCTCATGCCTGACTGGCTCACGTGATCATATTGTGCTGTGTGATTGGCTATACCTGCTCAGCTATTATTGAGTGAATCATTTCTATCAGCTGACCTCGGTCCCTGAACAGCTGGCAGCAGCTGATGCTGGGACCCTTCTGTTTCTAGAGCATCAGTTCCAGGCTGCAGCCTGATTGGTCAGCCTGTGATGCCGACTTCTGACTGGCTGAGCTTTGTCCAACATGTTGGCCATCAATAGTCCAGACTATGACTCATCACTGAGCAGCTCAGCAATAGGTGTTAGGAAGTGGGAATTCTTGGCTAACTTCTTCCAACTCCTCATCTCCTCATTTTCATCCTCCAGGAGGAGATGAACACGTGGATCTCGATCATCACCGCCGCCGTGTCGGGCGAGAAGTCTGAGGTCACGCCCACCAGCCACAGCACGCCCGCCCCCGCCGCCGCCGCCGCTGCACGCGCTCAGACGCTGCCGGCCTCCGTCGCCACGGTAGCTGCAGAGTCGAGCCCGGGCAAACGGGAGAAAGACAAAGAGAAACGCTTCAGTCTGTTCAGCAAGAAGAAATAGACGCTCTTCCTCCTCCTCCTCCTCCTCCCTGTCCTCCTCCTTCCTTTGGTGCTGTTTGGGGTCGCTCCTCATTACCGAACGAACTTTGGTCAAATATTTGGTGAAGATGTCCAACTTTTCTGCTCATAGCAACTGTCCTAACCAAGAGCTGATAGATGAAAATGTAATTACACTCATATAACCCAAAGCGTTGCCACATAATGGAATTAGAGAATAACAGTTTTAACATTTGCAACAGTTGCTATGTCAGATCACATCCCAAACAGCCTCTTTCTCCTCTTTCTTCCTCCTCCTCCTCTCCAGCATGCAAGCTCCGAGCCAAAACTCTCCACTCTGTGCCTATCAACCGTCCGGTCCGGCTCAGAGCTCCAGTACAGCTGCAAACACTCACCGCCTGCATCCTCTGTCAGGTTTTCTACGATAGGGAGCAGGAAACAATACAAATCTGACTGAAATCGTTTCAAAAGGGGGGCGGGGCGGGCGGGGGGGGGTCTGCGACGCTTCAGGCAGCTGCTGTCGTTGAAAATGAAACCGCGAGTTTGCCGCTGAACAACAACAACACCACGACGTTAGAGGAGATCCCCACTTTCTTACTCTCTTAGCTGTTTTCTGTCTCTCCCGTTCCCCCGGCTTTTTCGTCTTTGCCCTCCGCAGTTTGTCTCAGCTTTTATTTCCTCTTTAGTTTTTTGGGAAGTACTTCCTGTTAGGGTCCATCCTCAGCTTCCTATTTTTTTGCGAGGCCTTGTCTTTGCAAGATGACGTGTATCCCTCTGTGGCGGGGAAAACTGAGACCACGGCGGGGCAATCCTCTGAAGTTCCGCGCCGAGTCGCCATGGCGCCGAGCCGCCACGCGCCGAGTTGCCGAGCGACGCGACCGCCACGCGCCGAGCCGCCACGCGCCGAGTCACTCCGAGCTTTTCCGGCGGTTCGGTTTGAGCGATAAAACCGAGAAAGGCGAGCGATCATCGTGATGTGCGGTCCCTGCAGGAGTTCGGAGCGTTGCCCCGCGGTGCTTTTGAACTGTATGTATAACTTGTGTATAACAAACTGTTAAAAATAAACCTGTGTCTAATTTCACCTATTATTAATATTATTATTATTATTACTACTAAGACCTACCGACCGTAATAAGCTTTGTTTGAGGATAACTTTGTAACTACACTTAACAAACCCGGATGAAGGCGCCGTCGGTCTCGATGGCAGAATGTTCGCTCCATCTTTAAAGCGTTCACGAAGGTTTCCTTTCTACTTTCTTTCCATTTCTCAAACATGTTTGTTTGCGTTTTCCTCCTGTTTTCTGTCCCACCGTTAAGCTCAGTCTAAGGTTTCTTTAGTCCGGCGCGTACGGAGGCGTAGATGTAAAAACACAAACGTTACTTTTTGCTGTTTTAGTGGATGAGCTGCTTTAAAAAGCATTTACTGGAAGTGAGTGATGTTGGTGGCTTGCTTGTTGGCTTCAGCACGTTTTTTTGTTTTAAGATTTCAGATTTTTGTTGCCAATGACGAGTCACGCTGTGCTATGGAAGTCCTTTCATGACAAAAATTCACAGAACGCTTTTTTTGTGTGTGTTTTCGGTGTCTTTGCGCTGCAGTTTAAGAACTTTAGTTAATAGCTTTATAACTTTATGGTTCTCTGAAACAAAGAGGCACGGTTTGGTTTGAAAGCTGAGCTCGAGGGGTTCTGATTCTTTAGTTTAGTATCAAATTTACACCTTTTTTTTTGAAAAACATTTTGTTCAGGTTTCACAAGTAAACAACAACCGGACAGCAGAGATGTTGATATAATCCAGAATCTTCCTCTTTTTATTGGGGATTGTTGTCCCGGAGACGCGGAGCAGGGAAATTTCCACTCATGGGAATTAAGTGTGGAAGTTGGACAGAGCGGCTCAGACGACTTCTGAACTTTTGAGCAAATAAACACTAGATTTAGTTTTTTCCTGCTGCTAATCACTGATCTGGTTAATCGTTCACTCTGTAAACCTTTCATAAAGAGAGAGAAAAAGTCCGTTTTGCTTTACTGCGATGTGCCATGTTTGCTAACAGTTTAGTTCTTAAAAAATGACCTCTTGTACCTGATCGCCGCGGCACAAATTAAAGTCACGTGTCCGTGACCGATGAAGGACTGTGTAAACTTGGCTTGTAATCCCAACTTTAACACCAACTTCTGAATTGGCCCAAATGTATTTTCCAGTGAAGGATGGGATGAATTCCATAATCAGGAGATGCAGAGGACGCATCTGCCAGAAAAAAGGTGAGTTTAGATTGAAAGCAGATTTTTCCTCAGATCCAAACTTCCTGTTTATGGAACGCTGTCATTTTTTTTTCTTCTTAACGAATGTTGTCATTAATGGACTTCCATAGACCCAAAAAAGTGAACAGAAATACACCGAAATGAGCCCTAAAGTATAAAAGATGGGTGTGTTTGTTTGTCCACAGTTGGTGGTGCGGTTAGAAGGGTGGGGCTTGAAACTTCTTCACTCTGTGATTGGTCCTGAAACGCTTCCTGTTCTGTTCCTTTTTTTCTTTTCTTTTTTTTTATGGTGCTTAATTTTCTGGCGATTTGATAAATATGATGTGCATTCCTGTCACTGTAACCATAGTAAGATGAGATGTTTCCTCATACTGCACAATCAGTAATGCCACGATGGGAGGGTGGGCGGGGCCGGGGTTTGTAGGTGATGTAGTTGGTATGATGTGGACCGGGGGTCACTGCTAGTTGGATCTGCACCCGTAGACTTCTCCCCATCTCTGTTACATATGTGCAAAAAGCCATTAAAATGCTTTTAAAAGGAAACCACGACTGATTTGTATTTGTTTGAATGAATGTGGAGCTTCTATACTTCAGTCTAAGCCACATAAGTCTCACCTGTGCATCATTCTAGCATAAGAAAGGCTCAAGACTTTTGCACAGTACTGAAAATGCAGATAAATTACAGCCTAGTCATTATTAGTCATTAGCACTAATATAGGAATAATGTTACTATACACTTCAGTTTTATTTATATACCTCTGTTAACAACAGTTATCTAAGGTGAAAAGCCTTGAAATAAAAATAGTCCCCTATGAGCAGCAGCTGGTGATGGTGGGAAGGAAGAACTTCCTTTTAACAGGAAGAAACCTCCAACAGGACCAGGACCAGGACCAGGGAGGGACGGCCGTCTGCCCGAGCAGCTCGAGTCTTTCAGGTTTCAAACTGCTGTGACGCTAATCCACAAATAACGCTGTATTATTTTCATGTTATTTTGCCATTAACAATCTTCCGTAGATGACATGAAAAGTGTACAAAGAGCAACAGGAAGAAGCCCCCCCCCCCCGCTGTAAAAGGCAGCTGTAAGTAACACACCAGGTCATTCCACATTAGCGCCGCCATTGTTTTTAGTGTCATTTTACCCCAACAACGATGCCCCGACTCTGACGTTTCCTCGTTTTTGTTAAAAAGCGTAAATTAAAGTCTGAAATGGAGACCCACAGGATGATCGTGCAGCTGTCGCGGGGCGAGAGGCGGATACGTTACAGGCAGGTCACCAGTCCATCACAGGGCTAGCCCAGACAGACCACCATTCGTGATGGGACGAAGAACCTGCCAACTGTGTCCAGCCACAGGATTCAAACCCAGGACCTTGTCACTGTGAGGCGACAGTGCTAACCACTGCACCACCCGATCACTTTAAAGTTTAACCTAAAATTATAATCAGAAGGATCTTTGTCATTAAAAAGCAAAGCTGTTTTAGCTATTAGGTAGATAGTAATCGGTTACTCTGGGGTCTGTTGGTTAAAAGAGAAAAGATGAATACTTTTACTCTGAGACAGTAAATTTAGAGCATTTCCTGCTCTAAATGAACTCCCAGGAGCTCCAGGAGAGCTACTTTTGTCCTGGGAGTGAAAGGAAAGGACGATTTGTGGCAGCATGGGCAAAATAATGAGACACATCTTCAGAGACATCCACACATCTTCTGAGGCATCCAAACCGTGTAATCAGACCTGTGTGAGACAGACTGATGACATCAAGCATGTTTTTCTGTATTGTAACCACAAGATGGCGCCAAGTGAACAGCAGGTAGCTGAGCCACAGTTTGTGAACCAAATGGAAACCAGCATAAAATAAAAACATCAAGGGGGTGCAATAAATTCCCTGTGACTTACACAGAGCCATTCACACCAAGGTGCCTCATGCAGCACAGCTCCAGTATATGGACTAGCTCTTATATAGCGCTTTTCTACTCTGACTGAGCGCTCAAAGCGCTTACACAGCACGTTTACATTTACCCATTCATACAAGCACTTCCATATGTAACTAAACTAAGTGCTTTTAATTATCTAACGCTTGCGCCGGAGAGCAATTTGGGGTTAAGTATCTTGCCCAAGGATACATTGGCATGGAGCAGCCAGGAATCAAACCACCGACCTTCCGATCAGTGGGTGACCTGGTCTACCTCCTGAGCTACAGTGTCAGGTAAAAGCCAACAAAACCCTGTGAGCAGCACCTGGAGAGAAGGAAGTCAACAGGACCAGGCTCAGCGAGTGGCAGCTATGTGGGGATGAGAGGAAAGAGAAAAAACATTCCGGGATGGTTCCGTCACACGATCCAGTTCGAACTCTAAGCTTCATCAAACAGGAAGACTCCCAAACTGGGAGATGGTTCCACAGCAGGGGTCCGAAAACTGAAGGCTCTGCCTCCCATTCGACTTTGGGAAACTCCAGGAACCACAAGTAATCCAGCAGTCTAAGAATGAAGAGATCTGTTAGGATGATCTGGACCCCTCTGTGCACAAAAGTCCATCAAACACTCAGCTCCTCCCCAGGACATCGTAACGCTGCTGGATTCTTTGCAGGTGGATGCTGACACAGGCGGCTGTAGCTGCTAGCTGTCTGCTAGGCTTCACCTCAGCTAACTGGACACCCTGAACTGGACCTTGAAATGCAGAACCGAGCATGAACTCATTCTGTGAGGAATAAATTGGTTACCTGATTTCATAATTAACGGCCTCTTTAATGATTCATTTGCTGAAGTTTAAGCTTGTTCCGTTGATCCCGTCAGCTCTTTATTCCTGACCACGAAGAGTTTCTCATGTTTAAATCAAATCTTTTCCCCTTACAGTGAAAATTTCTTGTATTTATTCCCCTTTTTGTCCTGATCCTGAAGCACGTGGAACCAGTTACTGAATTCATTTCTGTAAACGTCACTTTTCTCTGGCTCCAGCACCGCGGACAGCGCCTCCCTCGCTGCTGCTGCTGGGATTTGTAGTTTTTTAAAAATATTATTTTCCTCCAATAAAACAGCAGTGACGCGCGGATCTCAAAGAACACAAAGTCCCAGAGTGCTTTGCGGCCGCGCGGCCGCTCTAGCGGAGCCGGGGTCTATCTCTCCGCGCGTGCCGGAGGTTTCCTCCCGAGTCCGAGCCGCGCCAAGCGCGCGACACATCACCGCCGGAAGAGCGCAGACCTTCAAAATAAAACCCTGGATTTGACAGCTCGTTTAAGTGGAGCCCAAATTTGAGTCATTAGAAGATATTCCCGCATCTCTGTTGATCAGTGATAATATGAAGGAACATTTATCATAAAAAGAGTAATAAACAGGAAGGGCAGCGCGTCACATGGCTGCAGGTCCAGCAGTGGGTCAGAACACTTAATATTTTTAAAAAAGAGTCGGTGCTCCTGCAGGTGTACACAAAACCAGGACAGACACTGAGATCACGCCTGAAAGTGAGGAAATTAAATGCTGGTTCGTTACGGTGGCTAGTTTGACGCTCGCCGCTGAGTGCCGGTCAGGACACAAACTGGAGACTCACTTAATCCGTTCTAGTTCTTTATTGCAGGGGTGCGTGGGGTGTGCATGGTTCTACAAATGAACAAGAACATTATATAAATGAAACAATACTAGTAAACAGATATAATAACATCAATAAACTTCTAAACTAAATGAACAGCTCGATCCACTTCAGCGCAAACCTACTAATAAAAGGTCTCATGGGGCCATCTAGTGGCGTAAACTGCAAATGCCAACCACGCCTTGCCAGGCGTACTATTGAAAATAGTAATCAATTCATTTGTGTTTCTGGACACATTTTCGTGTGTTTGTGTTTTCCTGGAACCCCCCCCCCCTTCTATTAACCAATTAACCATGTAACAAAGTGAAGACTTGAGAGGATTTCCTTCCTTTAAAGTGGGAAGGTCGGTATTTAGCAGCTGGAGGAGCTGTGACGTTGAGAGAATCAGTATTCAGCTCCGCCCTCTCTCCACCAGCACTGACTGAGCTGTCCATCAGTCTTCCTCACAAACTTGGAGGTCATTGGTGGATGAAACCAACAGAATCCCATCATCTGCAAAGAGCAGAGATGACACCCACCATGGCTGCACCCACAGAGATTCAGAAGTGAGACAGTGGGCAGCTCTTAACAGTTAACTGTATGTTCAATAATAATTATTATAAAATTATCATTTTTCAAGTACAGACAGCTCACAGATTTACTGTGTATGGTTCTTGTTATGTTATACTAGAGTTATTTTTTTTGTAATCTTAAAGATGTGCTTAGACAAACATTTCCTGCAGAAAAGTTTAGTTTTACTTTGAAAAACTGTTTTACAAAGCGGTGAGAAGCATTGAAAACGCAAAATCCTGAAGTACAAACTCTTCAGAATAATTAATGCATATAAAACTTTAATGTTGCACCTGAAATGATTGGAATTAATTCATTTTTTTATTAGCGTAATTATATAATTACTTAGACCCCACCCATCCCAGACAGGCCCCTGTCCCTAACAAAGACATGTAAATAGTTTTTAAAGGATTTTTAAGTTCAGGGTCAGCGGTGGCCACCTCTCTAAAAACCTCTGACGTCATGCTGCTGACCTGTGAGGTAACAGTAAACGTGCTCCGTTACTTCCGGGCTCTTCTGAAGGCACTGATGTTGAGCTGCAGGACCTTTCTGGTGCTCTTACTTTTTAAACTCTGCACCGGAAGCCGGATGCAGTGATGTCCTGTGGGCCGTTGACGCTCCTGCCCGTCACGTCGGAAAAACGAGCGAGCGAGCATCACAGTGCTGAGACTCCGGGCTCGGGGAGGGTCTCCGCTGGACGAGTCCGAAGCTCCGGCTGCGCTTCTGCCCGCCCGCGTGTCCACCCGCGGGTGGAGGATGCTCCGCTCCTGCTGTCGGGAATCAGGACTTTCCTCTCCCGTCATCCGGCCGGGATGCTGCGCTGCGAGCCCGGGGCTGCTCCCTTCCTCTGCCCGCTGAAGTTGGCTCGTCCGCGGGGATTAAACACTTGTTTTTCTCGCTCGCTCTCTTCCTCCCTCTTCCTCCTCTCCGGAACTGCGCGCTCCTTTCTCGGGATCATCCGACATCGCGTCCTCCGGACGCTGCTGGATTTTGCTCACGCACAGATTTGTGAATGAGCCGCGGCTCCTCCTGGTGAGGCTGAAGATGCTGCTGCTGTGATGGGAAGAGCCGGGCTGTAGTAACCACGGCCGGGGCCGAGGTGGAGGATTAGTGCGCGGAGGGATTATATTTTCCAGGGGCTGACTCCTCCATCAGCTGTCGACTCGGTGGCTGCTTTTCGAGGGGGGTTTGGACTCGGAGAGAAGTTTCCAGACGCGCTGGAATATTTCCTCCATTTCTGCTTCCTGATTTTTGAGGAGGAGTTAAAACAACCGAGTAGGTGGAGAGGAACGAGACCGAAACGGTTAACAGCTTCATAAACCCAAAGAAAGTTGCTCCCGTGAGGTAATCAAAGCTGAAAAAGCAGTCACACCCTGCGGCTCTCTTTGGGGACATTAACGGAAACTAAAGCACAGCAATAAAAGAGCATCAAAGGTTCTTCTTCAGGCGGAAGATGATGAGTCCAAAGGGCACCGGAGGCTCAATCCGCTGCACACCGAGGATTACATTAGAATTATGAAGCATCACATTTACTGTAAATCTCCAAGTTTACAGACTGTGCGCGCTCTGAAATGACGGTAATCCGTCTATGTGCTCGCTCCGTGCGCGTCTCTCAGCTCCTCATCTCTGCCAAGGCGTGAAGCTGATGATGAAGAACCGGAGGAAGTCTGATTCCTGAACCTGTGAGCAGGAACTTTTCCTTCAGACTAGTCACGACCTCTCTGAGCTCGGTTCAGGCGAATCCGCTCAAAGTTCCGCTTTCCGGGCCGGGAGGTACCGGACTCCCCTCAGATGAGTGAATATGTCGGACCGGAGCGCCCCGGGCTGCCGTCTCAGGCTGGACTGGGTCTACGGATACCGGGGCCACCAGTGCCGGAATAACCTGTACTACACGGCGGGGAAGGAGGTGGTGTACTTCGTGGCCGGGGTTGGAGTGGTTTACAACACCAGAGAGCACAGCCAAAGGTTCTACCTGGGGCACAATGATGACATCATCAGGTGAGTCCTGAGGCGGCGCTACCTGATGGACGTCAGAGCTGACAATGAGCGATTCATAAATACGTGCTTCGTGTTTGATTCAAATGCGCCTTTGGCGCAAACTGAAGTTCACAGGTCCTGCTGCGAGTTTTGTAGGAAACAGGAGCATCTGATGCCCCCCCCCCCCATCCTTCACCCTGTTTCTCATTAGTGGCCATCGTGATTATGAGATAGGCCCAAAGTCGCTTTATCTTTGCAGTCTGCTTCAGTAAGGCTACAGCTATTAGCAGGGGAGGGGGGGGGGTTAAACTAGAGATACTCTGCAAATAGAAAAAAGTGATTCCATTAAAGGTGCTGTTTGTAAATCCCTGTGTGTCAGTTTAAAGAAGAAAACAAGTTAAAATGTCACAAAATCCACTTAAAATCAGGTTGATTAGCAGCAGGTCAGTGACGCGATGGGCATAAGAAGACGCGATGGGCATAAGAAGACACGATGGGCATAAGAAGACACGATGGGCATAAGAAGAGCATCTCAGGAGGCAGAGTTCTGCACTCTGAAACAAACTGCACGCACAAATGGTGGAACAATTTCAGAATAGTGTTGCTCAACGTAACAACACTATAAATATGTCGTCATCAGCAGAGTCAGAGAGAAATCTCTGTGCGCAGGAACCTGTAAACCTGCGATCGTCAGCAGGCGCGATGCTGTGATGGAGATCAGTGCACGGCTCAGGAACGCTTCCAGAAAGCATGACTGCAGTTCCTCTGGCGTCCAGCAGGGGCGCCGCAGTCAGTCCGTCCCACAGACTCCCATGTTGCATACACGTGTTTACAGCCTGCTTTGGTCTCTGTGGATCACTTCCTCCTTCATACGGGAGGAGGATGTTTCTCTAACGCACCTGTATAAAGTTGGCATTATTAGGGGCGTGGCCTCTGACTGACAGGTGGATGCTGACACAGGCGGCTGTAGCTGCTAGCTGTCTTCTAGGCTTCACCTCAGCTAACTGGAGTCCCTGAACTGGACCTGTGGACCACGTTGGTGCTGTTGGAGCCTTTTGGAGCATTTTGAATGTAATTATCTGACCAATGAAGTGAAGTTAAAGCTGCATGTTTCTGTTTTATATATTTTTTGATGTTGCACAGCATGCACAGAGATCACTGCCCTGCTTGGAAAGAGGTTTTCTTGTAATGTTTCCAGGATAAAAAACTTCAAGTATTTTCAAATTAAACAAAAAATTAAGCAGTATAGAATTTTCTAACTTCAATTTACAACTTTAGCATTAACACACCCTTTACCTCACCCCTTATTTATTATTATTATTACATATTTATTTTACCAGCTCCTGCACATCATCATACAAGCAACAGAAAACTGTGGACAACAAAAAAACGTCCACGTGTCCCAAAAAAATCCCTCCAAATCCTGGAAAACCACTTTAACACCCTCACAGCTCGTGGATGTGCTCGGACTAATTAAAACCAGTTCACAAACAGCCAGAAGCTTTAATCTGGGATAATCTGACACTTATATAACAGAGTCTGTTTCCCTGTCAGGACGTTTTGGCTATTTTTCGTCCCTTTGAGGGCAATTTATGCCACTTTTTTGGGGTGCCACAGTGTGGGATGTTCGCAGTGGTAACTGGAGCATCATGGCGGGGCTCCGAATCACACGCTCGCTATTTTCATGGAGCCCTAACGAGATGAAAACGGTGTGCAGGGCTGAGCAGATGCTTCGTTAGGACCTCTGAAGATCCTCGCGCTGCATCACCATCACAGCATTTTCATACCTGCGTTTCAGGTGTGCAGCAAACACCTCCACACTGGCTGAATCATTAAATGAACTTTAATTTTGTTTTAAATGAATTCATTTTTGAAGAAACACTGCTTCGATTCTTCAGATATAATCCCTTTTCTGCAGCATTGGAAATGTTAATTATAACTTATCAAACCTCCTGGAGGGTTCTGGGTCTCGCTCCCAGGTCCTCCTCAGTGAAGGTTCCTTCAAGAAGCTGCTCCTGGATTTCCAGCCGCTGAGATCAAACTGAAATCATTTTAGGAGGCAGAGCTGCTCGTGGGATATTTGTGCCCATCTGCTCGGCCACGTTTTCCTCTCTCTGAACAGTTTTCACATTTTGAATGAAAGACTGGAAAAAAATGTGAGTCGAGGAAAGAAGCAGCAGAAGGGATTTTCTCTGAGAGCAAAGTGGAGCGGGTGGAGGAGGGAGATGATTCAGCGAGGTCGCTCATTCATCGAAACACACACACACACACACACCTGGTGTATTCACCAACACTGAGCAGGCTGTGAGTCATCGCAGCAGCAGGCGTGTTTGGACAGTTTATACGGCAGGCCAGTCAGCTGCAGTGTGTGTGTGTGTGTGTGAGACACTAATTGAAAAGCTGGATGCTGTCTCTGCATAATCTCTGTCAGGTTTGTAAAGTGTGTGTTTGTGCCAAATTATCCTCACAGCTGACTGCAGGTTTGTGCCGAGCCGATTTATAAATATGTGTCAGTCAAAGGTTACATAAAAAATATATTTCAAAAAAATAAGGAAGGAAAATTTTTGATAATGACAGAAAATTAAGACAAATTACTAAAATGTACTTAAAAAACACTTTGATGTGAAAAAATGTCCAAAAATGACATAAAAAATTTGAAAAACATTAATACAATATATTTAAATAAAAAATAAAACAAATTTAAAAAGTACTATAAAAATAAACTTGTATAAAAATATCCTTAAATTACTTTAATATATCTGAATATAAATATTAATAAACTGCCCATGTAAAATTTCTTGAGAATATTTAAAAAAAATATGAATAAAATACATGAAAATAATTTTGGCTAAAAAGAAAAAGTAACTAAAAAAATATTTGCTATGAAAATGTCTTAAATAAAATTAATATAACAGTTTAACATTTTTTAAGATCCCAAAAATATTCATTAAATGCCTCTAAAACAATAATTATGTATCCACGGCCATATATTCAAAACAAAGATCTCAATAGTAACGAGCTGTCCTGTTTTTAGGCTCAAATAATAATAAACATTGTTGAGGCTGCTGCTCAGAGCTGTGGCTGCGAGGTGGTTGGTGCCTGTCGTGGTGGTAACCCCCGAACCACATGGTGGTCACCAGAGGTGAAGGGAGCCATCAAGCTGAAGGAGTCGTCTTTTTGGGCTTGGTTAGTCTGTGGGACTCCGGAGGGAGCTGACAGGTATCGACAGGCCAAGTGGAACGCAGCTCAGGCAGTGGCCAAAGCAAAAACTCGGGTGTGGGAGGAGTTTGTTGAGGCTATGGAAAAAGACTTTCAGACGGCATCAAAGCGGTTCTGGCAAACCGTCAGGCGACTCAGGAGGGGAAAGCGGTGCTCCACACACACGGTTTATAGTGCAGGTGGCACGATGCTGACTTTAACTGAGGCTATAGTCGGAGAGTGGAAGGAATACTTCAAGGACCTCCGTAATCCCACTGACACGCCTTCTGTAGCGGAAGCAGAGTCTGGGGACAAAAGGGATGACTTGCACATCACCGGGGGTGAAGTCACTGAGTTGTTTAAACAACTGCTTGGTGGCATGGCCCCTGGTGTGGACGAGATTCCCCCTGAGTTTCTGAAGGCTCTGGATGTTGTAGGGCTGTCTTGGCTGACATGGCTCTGCAACATCACGTGGAGATCTAGGGCAGTGCCATTGGATTGGCAGACCAGGGTGGTGGTCCCCATCTTTAAGAAGGGAGACCGGAGGGTGTGCTCCAAATTTCGGGGGACCACAATCCTCAGCCTCCCTGGTAAGGTCTATGCCGGGGTGCTGGAAAGGAGGGTCCACCCGTTAGTCGAACCTCGGATACAGGAGGAACAATGCGGTTTTCGTCCTGGTCGTGGAACGCTGGACCAGCTCTTTGTCCTCTCAAGGATGTTTAAGTGCGCTTGAGAGTTTGCCCAACCAGTCTACATGTGTTTTGTGGACTTGGAGAAGGCATTCGACCATGTCTCTCGGGGTATCCTGTGGGAGGTCCGGTGGGAGTACGGGGTGTCTGGCCCGTTGTTGCGAGTCATTCAGTCTCTGTACAACCGCAGTGAGAGCTTGGTCCGTATAGCCGGTAATAAGTCTGACTCGTTTCCTGTGGGTTTTGGACTCCGTCAGGGCTGCCTTTTGTCACAGATTCTGTTCATAATTTTCATGGACAGAATTTCTAGGCATAGCCCCGTGGCGGAAGGCTTTTCCCTAGGTGGCCTCAGGGTCTTGTCTCTGCTTTTTGCAGATGACACGGTCCTGTTGGCTTCATCAAGTAGTGGCCTCCAGCTCGCAGTGGAACGGTTTGCAGCCGAGTGTGAAGTGGCTGGTTTGAGAATCAACACCTCTAAATCTCCGCTGCTCCTTCACATTGAAAGGAGCCAGTTGAGGTGGCTCGGGCATCTTTAAGATGCCATCATTTGGATGCCTCCTGGCCGCCTCTTGGGTGAGGTGTTCCCGGCATGTCCTTCTGGCAGGAGGCCCCAGGGTAGACCAAGGACACGCTGGAGAGATTATATCTTTCGACTGGCCTGGGAACTCCTTGGTGTCCCTCCTGATGAGCTGGTGGAGGTGGCTGGAGAGAGGGAAGTCTGGGCTTCTCTGCTTATGCTCCTGCCCCCGCGACCCGGCCCTGGATAAGCGGAAGACGATGGATGGATGGATGGGTACTAATAAATAAAGACAGATAAATGAGATGATTTTGGCACCAATGAGTCGCTGCACTCAGTCAGGATTGCACTTTCTCACAGTTACACACACATCAGCTGCTGCATTAAGAGTGTGTGTTCTTCTTAAGAGGACCTGATTGCACAAACAGTGAAGCGTGTCCCTCTCGGGCCACCATCTGAACCTGTTTCTTGATAATAAAGACGAACAGCATTGTTCACACAGCCTGCAGGAAATGTCAGCAATGTCGCTGGTCCAGGCTGATGTATGAGCCTCTTCATCACCGCCAGCACACCATCTGAACGGAGCCCAGCGCTGGTCTCAGAGCAGCGCGGAGAAACTTAGAAATATCTTTAGTAACTCCATTCTGCAGCTGCTGTTTCCACCTGATTTTACATTCCTGTGTTTAACAGTACTTTAAAGCTGGACCGTAGCACAGCAGGTACAGGTGCTTTGTTGCCTCTGACAGGCTCAGATCATCACTGTGTGCTGGACTTTAGTGTGGAAAGGATCCCTGCAGAGACAAACATGCTGAACACAGAAGCATCAATCTAATGTGGGAGTGGGAGCTGAGCTGCTGCAGCAAGATAATGGCATAAAAATGAGTTGAGCAGAGTTACAGACACGTGCACAGATGAACTATTTGCACCCAAAAAGAGTGAAATAAAAAATCTCTTCTGCTGTAGATGAGGTTCATGTAGCCCATCAGTGACTCCAACTGGAGAAACACAAAGTGACCGGACTCCCGCCAAATGTGGTCGATGTTCATATAAACATGAACAACGCTTCAAACAATCAGGTCAGTGTGTGCACAGAAATCCTGCTGAAAGTTCAGTTTTTTCTGCTTCTGGATCTTTGTGATGTCGTAGAGAGGGGACGCAACCAAAGAGCAAAGAAGCCCCACCCACCTGCTGTTCAGCTCAAGGGGCTGCCAGTCAGAGGCCTGGTATCCTAAAGGGGGAGGAGCTAAGGCCTCCCAGTGTAGCACTGTATAGCTCTCTGAGACTGGTTTCACCCAGCAACAGCAGACAACCTCCCACAGCCGCCTGCAACCAGTTGGGGAATTCTTATTTTTCCTTAGCAACTGGTGGTTGCCAGGCAGTGTGATGGAGGCTGTAGTTTCAGACGGATGGACTGAAGTGCTGCACGGAGTCAGGAGGAGACACGGAGGGATGATGAACTGCGAGCCATGCAAAGCTGGACGAGCAGAAGAGCTTCACGTCTCCGAGTCGTGCTTTAAATCCCTGCTACTGTCAGCAGGACGCAAATCTGAGAGCAGCTCGTCACATGTTCAGTTTAGCAACATTATTTTCATGATTATCTGCAGATTATTTTCTCAGCCAATCATTCCGTCTGTAAAATGTAACAAAAACGTGTCCATGATGATTTATTCTTCAGTCAGAAGGCCTAAAATCTTCAGTTTGCAGTTTGTCACAACAAAAAAGTCCTCAGAGATCGTCAAAGGTTTGAGAAATGAAACTACAAAATGTTCAGAATAAATTTCTGTTGCTTTTTTATCCAAAGATCTCCGACTCCTCAGACATCGGAGTCTGTAAAGAGTTCATCGGAGCTTCTGCATTTAGTATGAAATCACCATGTCACGTTTTTAAGGTCTGTTTTTTTTATGCTAACCACACGTTTGTGTTGTGATTTTGCCAAAAAAAAAAGCCTCAGATGAAACAGTAATGAGAGCAGCTGCTGCTCTTCATGATTTCTTTAGCTGAGCTGAAGCTCAGATGCCAGTTTTGTTCCTCACATAAAGTTTGTGCTGTGGGGGGGGAGGGCTTACAGTGCGGGCAGAATAAACTCACCGGTCACCAGATGAGCAGTT
>VUQK01020751.1:0-13313 GCA_015106715.1 Bujurquina vittata
TCCTTCACGCGTCCCTGTAACACGGGACGCAGAATAGTGACGTTTGTCGAGTATCAATGACGCGCAGGTCGGATCAATGCGGTGCGTCCCATAGCGTCCGTACAGACTGCGGTCACATTTGAAAAAATCGGATCTGTGTTGTTCAGACTGTCATGAAAAGATCGGATACAGGTCGCATGAGGGCAAAAAAAAAATCGGAATTGTGTCACTTCAGGCTGCAGTGTGAACGTAGCCCTCGTCCCCTCGCAGTTTGCAAACACAAAAGCTACATAAAAAGTGAAAATGAACCAGCAGGATATGTCAGCAGTCAAGGTGAGGACATGCTGGCTGCCGAACAGATTTTTTCATGTTGTGGTGTTGTTGGTGAATTTACTCATGTTAAAGTGGTGTTGTTCTACTAAAGAGGACAATTTATGTTCACATTAATGTATCAACTGATAGCACTGCATCAATATTTTGTGAATTGCAGTAATTTCTGACTGTAGTTTCTGACTCGTGATCACAGCAATATTCTTCATGACATGTCATGTGCTCCTTTAAATGGAATGGGTACAGTGCCACTGTTACTCACCATGACTGCATGTAGGCTAATTAAACAGCTATTCTGTGTTTAGTATTTAAATTGATGGGAGTGTGTAATAATGTGAAACAATAAAGCTATTAATGCAGAAAACA
Organism: Bujurquina vittata; assembly: GCA_015106715.1. Lineage (NCBI taxonomy): Eukaryota > Metazoa > Chordata > Actinopteri > Cichliformes > Cichlidae > Bujurquina > Bujurquina vittata. The sequence continues at coordinate 676 of VUQK01020751.1, forward strand.
TTCCAGAGTAATAGTAAGAGAGAGTAATACACCTGCACTTTAACATCTGGTTTGCTGATGTTACCATGGAAAATACCACAAACTAAAATACTACTGTTCAAACTAGCTAAAGATAGCTGAGGACTGTGGGTATTTAACCAAGATTTTGCTGGGCCTATGGGCATTTTGAGTCTTAACATCATAGCCACTGCTTTTCCAGCCTGTATAAATCTGTTTGTCCTAAACTGAGGTTTCTTCTAAGGTTTCTAAATTGAGCATACAAAACTGTGCTTACTGTCAAAACGTCCAGATTATAATTTGCTTGATTATATTCAGATGGAAGTTTCTAACTTGTGGAACAACATGTGGAGATGTCAGATTGTATCTCAGCTCTCTATGTCACCATATTTTTCAGCCAAACTAACAGCAACATTTGACAAAGTGAAGAGTGCAGAATTGGATTACATCACACACACACACAATTAATGATTTCCACTCTAACCGGACTGCTCCTTGAGACATAACATTTATATTTATGAACATACAGCACAGTGGAAAGATCACACAAAAGCACAACACAACACTCCACCCCCACCCCCTGTAGCTGTCATAAAGACACACACACACACACACACACACACACTATACTGTCCTCTCGACTCATTGTTCTCTCGACTTGGGCCTGTTCTGTGAATAAATCTCTGGAATCTGAAAGTGACAAGGAGGAGATTTATGAAAGTACAAGTGTGCGATTCTGGTGGAGTTTATAGTGCAGAGCAAGGGATATGCAGATGAAAGTGCAAAGGATGTTGCAGGTATGGGCAGATGTGTTTGCATGCATGTGTGTGTGTGTGTGTGTTTGGTATGATAAAAGGAGCTTACAGCACTTTTTTTAATCATTCAAGTGTTATTACGCATGGCCTAGTGGTAGCCAGACTGCTGCACTGAGAAAAGAGCTTGTGGGATCCGTGCGGTCCAAAATAATCTGTATCAAGTATCAGTCAAGTATTGTCACAAGAGACAGATTAATAACAACTAATGATTAAGTGCAGAGTGGTGTATAAACGAAGTGAAAAGAGGTGAATGAAGAAATGCTCAGTCCTCATGGAATCATTTGAAATTGAGAAAAATAGCAACATATAAAAATTTACTAAAAATCCGGCACTGCTTTTGAATTGTGGTTCAACTCAATTATTTTAAACGATAAACCAAAAATGTTGGTACCCCTAAGTTTATATTTTGTTGCACAATCACTGCAATCGAGCGATTTCTGCAACTCTCAAAGAGACTTCTGCACCTGTCGACAGGTACTTTCGCCCACTCCTTGTGAGCAAACTGTCTCAGGTGTGAAAGGGCCCTTCTCCAGACTGCATGTTTCAGCGCATTTAGATCAGGGCTCATACAGGCCTCTTCACAACAGTCCAGTGTTTCGTCTGTAGCCATTCCTGTGGCCTGCAAGTGAGACAAAGCTCTGACACTGAGCAGCACATTTAGCTCCAGAATGGCTTGATAGTCATGAGCCTTCACTGCACAAATCCATGACACCCTTTATTAGCTCTTCTGGGGGGCACGCCAAGGTGTTCCCAAGCCAGCCAGGAGATGTAATCTCTCCAAAATGCCCCGGGTCTCCCTGGCCATGCACAGAACACCTCAGGAGGAGGCATCCTGGTTAGATGCTTGAACCACCTCCTTTTGCTGCGGGATTCTACGAAGTTCCTCCCAATGACTGAGCTCCTTACCCTGTCTTTAAGGCTGAGCCCAGCCACCACTTAGAGGAAGCTCAGTTCTGCCGCTTGTATCTGTGATCTCATTCTAGATCGTGAATCCAGAAATGTTTTGTTGCAGCAAGACAAGTGTCAATACAGAGAGTAGCCCTCCACAATCCAGGCATTACAATCAATTATCTGAAAATCTGCAAAAATCAAATAAACTCAGCAGAGGTGCTGGAGTGTCATGCACACACACAGTGCACGGAGTCGTCATATTAGTCGTCATAAGGCCTATCTTTAAACGTAATAACTGTGCCTCTTATTTGATTCATTAAACACACAAACTTCCAATGTCACTTTAAACAGGCTGTAATCACATTCATCTGTTTAAACAGAGGCACATCGAGACAGAGCGAGAGGGATGAAAGCCACACGGAGTGAAAGAGAGGCTGTGGTGAGAGGGCTAATGAAAGAGTTGACAGTGTTTACTCAAGCTGTGGAAAGTAGGCACGAACACAGAAACAATGATAGAGGGAGTGGTGAGGATGGATCGCAGCAAGTAGCTGAGACCCAGTCACACTATAAATACAGTAAATTCTCACTTAGCCTTTATTTACTCCCGCTGCAGAGAGGACCTCTTCTTTGCCTTCCCTTTTAGTTGCCACCCATTTCTTATTAGCATATATTGTTCTTATTATGTTTATTTAATCCTGGTTTACTGAGTGCTGTGTTTCCATTGATTTTAACAAAAGACCACATATTGGAGTTCTGGGGTCTTTACCACATCTTGTTTACATATGTACTGATCTTAATTGTTCATTCATTTCAAAGGGGTGCACTTTAAAAATATGGGTATTGTTATTATTTTCCTGGAAACACAAGAAACACTGTCCAGTTGAGCAACTGGAAGTAGTGATGGTGAGGCCTACAGCGGTTACAGCTGCATGTGTCAAAGCACCTGTCAATCAAAGCAAAATTTGAGCCTCAGCCGCAATGTCCAAAAGGATGAGAGGAAAAAAAAGAAGAAATAAAAACCACCCATCATGTAGCAGGAAACAGGAAAGTCTCCAAAAAGGCCCAAAGCCGGGCTGTAAACTTATTCTTCAATGCTCTCTGGCTGAACATTGTAACCTGGTACTCTATAGGGATTGATGCACCTTTCTATTGAAGGCATTTACACATAATTTAGCCTCTCTTTTTCACAGAGCCTTTATTAAGCCTGCCTATTACGTCCATATATGGGCTTTTATTTTTACAGCAGTCTGTCGTAAAAGACTTTCACAACAGAGTGAATCAGTTTTCACTCTGCAAAACACTTGCTTTACATCAGTATCTGCTAACTCATTATTTTTCAGTGTAGTAAAAATGAATTGCACTTTGCATTGTGCAGGCTTTTAGGACGTACTAATAAATTGAATTAGTTTATGCTTTGCTGTGCAACCTTTTATTCTGTTTGCATATGTGAGTGTGTCCATCACACACTCACATATGTGTGGAAGTGAGTTTGTGTATTTCTGCACAAGGAAGTAAGAGAAAGCAGATCAGGGCATATTGCAATTACTCGCTGCATTAAAATCGCTCTGTGTTATGGATCACAGGGGGGATAGTGACGTCTGAAACGGCTGACGGGCGTCTCCTTCAGCGATTGTTACTTTGTCTGAGTTGCATGCTGTGTGTTTGCTGTCAGATAGAGGGCAGCCTGAAGGGGAGAATTTGTACGTGTTTGAATGGAAATACCTTGATAACTGGACTTTTTCTTTTCTCTTCCGCAGCTTTCTTCCTTGCATTTCCTCTTTGTCTGGCCATTTGAGGAGAGCTTTTCCCTGACCTTCTGCTACAGAGAGTGATGACAAGGACAGCCCATGCTGACCTTGACATTCACCATGCTAAATGGCTCCTTCCTCAGCCAGTCAGCAAACACATAGACAGGCAGGCAGGAAGGGAGGGACACCACTTCTGCATGGTGGCTGTGTGTGTGTGTGTGTGTGTGTGTGTGGTATGACCACTGTGGGAAGAAATATGCTATAAAGAAGAGGAGGGATGACTCCAGGTGGACATTTTAATACTACCACGAGGGGAGTTTTAATAGGATCTTTTAGTTTATTGGTATGCAGAGGTTATGCACACAGTCATTGCCGTTTTGGGGGGGTTTGTATGGCGCAGTACAGAGCCAAGTCTCCAGACAGAACAGTGGTAACCACAGTAAGATAAAAATCACCTGTTTGTCCCTCCAGCATGTATTTGCTGCACTGAAGTAATGGCATTTTCTCATGCACCACTGTATTACAGAAAAGTACAACTTGTGCAATATGATTTATTTATTGTTAACATGGGGTTACACAAATGCATCACACTTTTCCATGAAAATGCTAGATGCCACTGTGTGCGTCCCTTGGATCCTGCCAATCTCTTAAGCTTATACTGTACTGTAGTTGTGTTTGTTTGCATAGGTACAGTATTTGTGGTTGTGTGCAGGCCTCCGTAAAGCCAATGGCACATAGCTGAACATGGATGATGCTGTACTCGGGCTGAATGCTGGCTGGTTGAAAAGTGAGCCAGAACAAGAAAGGGAGTGACAGCCAAGTTCACAATGACCGGGAGAAGAATGAAAAACCATCAAAGATCGTTAAACATGGCATGAAATTCACAGACAGGCTGCAGTGGATACTTTTCATTGTTTTTAGCTAAGCTGGAGCTTGGCTGTGTAGGGCTCTAAAAGTAAGGACTAAAATCTTAAAATGGATCCTATATTCTACTGGTAGCCAGTGCAATTAGACCAGCCGCGTGGTGGCGTGTGAATATTTGGAAAATTTGGTTAGAAGCGTAGCAGCAGCCCTCTGAACAGACTGTAGGCGTTGAAGAGAGTGTTTGCTAATACAGGTGAAAGGTGCATCACAGTAATCCAAGCGTGAGGAGATAAATGCATGGACAATCATCTCACAGACCGGTTGTTGTGACACTGCCCCAGTGATGGCGACATGATGGTCTGCACAGCTGTCCATGTGTAGAGCCAATGCAGAAGCATGAAAAAGCCAATATACTTTTTTTCTACTACATTAATCACGCACATTTAAAAACTATCGCAGACCACAACAAGGTCAAGTCTTATTGAAATCCCTGAAGGAAATTCTTATAAGAACTATTTTCAGCCATGAGAAGAACAAGACATTTGCTGGGCAGCACAGCAGTAAAACTGTTGACTCACTTCTATAAGCAGATTTGGTTTTGTAACCACAAAAGTCTTCTACTGCTGGCCAATAAAGCAAATGCAGGTTCGACTAACTTCTGCTTTGGCTTCATGTTTCAAACCTTGATTCAACATCCATCTTTCAAATAGACTCTATAACTAACATGCAGAAATTCACCAAGAACTTAAGTGCTTAGTCCATTTGTTCCCATTGTGGACAAACAGCCATTTCTTCTTTTTGAGGGGTTAACAACCCAAATATGTGGGAGTCACATCTGTAGACAAAATGTATACAGAAAATGATGCTATAACCAACATTCATGGTTGCAGTCATACACGCTGAGCCTACCTGTTTATTATATGATAAGAAAAATGTCAGAAATGCACCACTGAAACACAAACAACAGTTAATGGGTACTGCATGTGTCCATTCTCACGTAAACCCAGCTGGTGCTTTCAGCTTAGCGCTTAACACAATCCAGAAGTGAGGGATCATCACAGAAGTTGCTTCTCAAACAGCAAAGTACGGCGCTGCTGGCGATTTCTGCCTCGCCGTCCCTTGTCCCTAATGAGATAAGATAGTGTCGGGTGAAAGCCGTGCTAACCTTTCTGCTTGTTTACACTCGTCGCTGACATTACCTGAGGATGGGCTGGAACGAGGGATGAGAGAAGGAAGTAAAGAGGTGACCTCTCCAAAGTTTACCCAGCAGCCCCCCCCCCCCACTCTGTACCCCATCTCCCCTTGAGAGTCTGCGCTTGGGCCTTAATGAGGGACCCGGTGGAATAGCAGGGACGTCGTCTCAAAGAGCACTGGGATGTTGAGACCGGCCAGGCGAAGGGGAAGAAGCGCGAGTGTGTTTGTGTATGTCTGGCTTTTGTCTTTGTTACTGGAGGAGCTTTCGGAAGGTAAAGCGCCCAGGGAGAGTAGCCATACTTGCTGCGAGGATGTTTCTGAAAAATATTTTTCCTCAGATGCTTGCAGAAGCTTGTTTTCTTTTATCTCCAAGTCTCAAACTGTGCAGCATCACTGAATTCAATAAAAAAAAAAAAATGTTTTACAAACATATTTTCACTCTTTTGGTGTGCAGTAAATCCTTCTAAAGCTATGAAATCTTAACTTTTACTAAGATTTAGGTTAAAGTGAAATCCACTTACAAACCCTAAAACTGTGTCCGAGAAATGACACGTTTACACAGATAAATTGTTTCACCACTACAACATTTAAGGGCAGCATAAGCACCGCTCCAATCAAACTGAGGACTTTCTTTTAATTAATCCGTCACTTTATTTCTGAACTGCCTGGGTCACTGGGAGGTGTTTGGGGTGGATGACAGAGGCCAAGGTTCATATCAAGACCTGGCTTTGATTAAGGCAACAAAAGAAGTTTGATTAAGGTTGGTGCTGAGTGTAACACATATATTGTTACTCACATTACAGTAGACTTTTTCTGCATTCAGTAGCCTTGACTGGGCCTGGCAGTGTCTAAACATAATCATGAACAGGCTGCATGAGACTAAGAAGTGGATTTTGTACTACAAGACTAGATATTGTGGGAAAAGTAATAGACTGCCATTAAACATTTAACTGATACATTCTATATCAGTGTATTTGTTGTTGAGAAAGTTCTTATGGACTAAGGACTTAGTCCGTGGACTATGGACTAAGCATACAGACAGAACAAAAAATGTGTAATATCTATGTTGGTGCATGACCTTATTTGCAGGCCTAGAGAGCCATCAGTGGTTTATCAAAGTACCCCTCTTTCAGCATCTTGCTAACTTTACACTATGATTTTGTTGCAGGACAGTAGAAAATAATATGCAGTTTAGAGCCTTTAATTATGAATTTACCATTGTTGATATATATAGATATGTGTGAGATATGACTGATAAAATAATAGAATTTCCTTTTATAAGAACATAAAAAAATGTTATAGCTCAATAGTTTTTACTAGTTTTTCCTGGTGCTTTGAAACCCATCTTGTTTTTAGGTAGAGATTCTTTTCAGCACATCTACCCACTCTCTCTGGGAAATCCGGAATGAAGGATTATGAACGCAATTTAGTTTACAATTTACATAACTGGAAAGAAAGCATCACTTTCTTCACTTCAGTCTCCATGCAAGTGTCCTAGAAGTTTTAAGTTTCCATCCATCTATCCATCCATTTTCTTTGGGTCATCCTGGGCTGGGGCAACAGGCAGCAGCCTGAGCAGACGAGCCCAGACCTTCCTCTCCTTAGCCAGCTTTTCCTAAGGCGTTCCCAGGTCATCTGAGAGATGTGATCTTTACAGCGTATCTTGGGGGTGTTCTCGGCCTCCTCCTGGTAGGAGCTGGCTCCTTTCGATGTGGAGGAGTAGCAGATCTACAGTACTCTAAGCCCCTATCAAATGACTGAATTCCTCACCCTAAGTGAGAGGACAGCTATGCTTTGGAGAGAGCTCATTTCTGTTGCCTGTATCTGCAGCCTCAGTCTTTTGGTTACTACCCAAAGCTCAGGACCATAGCTGAGCTTTGTCTTCACCACGACACATCGGTACAGTGTCTGCATCACTGCAGCCGAAGCCCCAGTCCGTCTGCCAATCTCCCACCCTCTTCTACTCTCACTTGTGAACAAGACCCTGAGATACTTAAACTCCCCCACATTGGGCATCTTCTAGGTGGCCATTCTCATTCCTGCTGTGTGCTGGTACCTGTCATCTGCCTCTGAAGTCCCACAGGCTAAACAAGCCTGATAGGACTCTGTCTTCAGCTTGATGGCTCCCTTCACTTGGAGATTACCACAGGCACCAACCACTTTGCAGCTGCTGCTCCATGCAGCAGCCTCGCTAATGGAGGTGTAGAACATGGTCCATTCGGCCTCGATGCCTTAGCCTCCCTCGGAATACTGCTGAAATTCTGCTAGAGGTAGAAGTTGAAGCATACACAGATTGGAGCCTCTGCCAGGCCTTTCCAGCAGCCGCCTCTGCCACCTGATCCAACTCACCACCAGGTGACACTGACAGCTCAGCTCCTTTGTTCACCCAAGAGTCCAAAACATATGGCCACAAATCTGATAAGATAACAAAATTGATCATCGACCTTGGGTGTCCTGGTGCCACATGGACTCAGGGACATCCTTATGTTCAAATATAGTGTTCCTTATGGGACAACTGATTTGAACCACTCGGCCGTTCCTCCAGGTCTCACTCATTGCCCACGTGACGTATCCCAGTAGGACAACGGAGTCACTAGAGCACCCCATCCAGTGACTTCAAAAAGGCTTGGTACTGTTAACTGTCATTTGGCACATAAGCACAGGACACCCAGGACCTGTTGCCTGATCCAAAGGTGCTCCCTCCCCAGGCTTGACTCGAGGGTGGGCCCCCATTTAACCTATCCCTGGCAGGGTACACTGGTTCCTTCAATTCAGTTCAATTTTATTTATGTAGCACCAAATCACAACAGTCACTTTCAGGCTCTTTGTATTGTAAAGTAAAGACCTTTGCATTCTTTCCTTTAATAGGGATCGACTTAATCGCTCTTTATCTGTCCCCTAACCCAAGACCAGTTTGCCTTGGGAGACCCTACCAGGTGGCAAATGCACCATAGCCCCTGGAGTCACTGGTACACACAAACCCCTCCGCCATGGTAAGGTGGTGCTTTGTGGAGGGAGGTTTCAAGTTTCAAGTGGAAAGTCACCAGAGCAGCCCACTTTATTCACAGCATATTCATATCTATTCATAACATATTCGTAACATATTGTTTCTAGTTTCCGTTTCGAAATGGAAACCTGAAATGGGTTTCAAATTTTCACTCCTATTATTCAAAGTAAAACCCTACTTTTCCTTGTAAAAGAGCATTTCTATATTGCAGGTCTTGCACTACACACACAATTTGGGTATTTTTGCTGGTGTAATGACATAAACTCTCAATTCTAATTCTTGCTCATAGTAATTATTGTTATGGGTAGTGGCAGACGTTTTTATTCATGTTGACAAAGTGCGCTGATGTGTAGGGCCTCAAGCTTGTAGGTTTTGGAGCAATAAGGGAGGGGGAGAGTTTGTCCAGAATGCAGCACTTCTGCACAGTCTTGGTGCCGTTACCTGGAGCTGCCTTAAAGGCCCGTGTCAGGGAATGTCTTGGTGAATTTTAAACCCCACTGAAAGACCTTTCTCTGTGCATATTTGGGGCACTTTTTTGGAGGGCAGGTGAAGTATATCCAGTGCGCAAAATTGTGTACATGCTGAATATCTGTATCAATGTGCTACTCTGTGCCTGGTTTTCTGCAAATAAAATTATACATCTACAGTGGGTGGTAAAATATTTATGTGCTCTTTCGGCATTTTGTCTTTACTTATAACAATTGTGTCTTTCCCCTGCTGAACATCCACTTTTTAACTTTCCTGGGACACTGCGCCTGTCTGCTTTGTCAATAACTAGACGAACTGCAAAAGCATTTAGTACGATCGGCCAAACATAAAGACCATAGAGCAAATATCTTTTTTTTTTTTTTATTCCATTCTGTTGTGTGCGACCACAATACGCATGCACATACTGTCAGTGAAGAAAGGAAAAAAAGTCTTTCAGGAAATACCTTGAGTTTGAAATGTTCATCTGGTTTGTTTGGAAAGGCTTTTTGTGGAGACGAGAGTGAAACAAATGCCAGCCTTGTTCAAAGTTTCTTTCTGAAGTTAGTTAATATTTCTGAAGAGAGTGTCTGCGCAGAGGAATTAGAAGAATGCAGATACTGAGAGGCCTGAATTTTCATTTTATTCAATGTGTCATGAATGGGGTTTTTTAAATGAAAAAGAAAAAAATGTGGGCTTTTTTTTTTTAAAACCACTGAACTCTTCATTTGTCCTTCACACTATACAAAATGAATTGCCACTGGCCTCAGCAGGTTTTTTGATTGTAAAAGTGAAGTAGTAAGTGAGAAAAGTAAACTCTTAAACTTCCAAAAAATGTCAAGCTTCCCCCTTTCAGCATTCGCCGCGATGTTAGACTTTTGAATGTGAATGACGTCACTGCCAAAGGGCCGCGGCATGAAACTTGAGCTAGAAGCAGCCCACTCGTTGTGTGAGAAGAGTTAAACAATCCCTGTGATGCCGAGGTGTGTGTGTGAGCGTGTGTAAGCGCTCTGAGAAACGAAATATGACTCATGGCTTTATGAGGCGCTTTGACGGGCATCTGAAACTGTGAACCTGGCTGAACTGTACATTTCCTTAATTGCTCCAGTTCTTCTAACAGGGTAATTGCAGAGCTCTCCCTCTCTCTGTTAACTTCTGCAGGGCCGCCTGTTCCACTTGAGACCTCGGTGAGGTAGGCCGACAGACAGAAGAGAGAGAAGGAGGGAGTATATTATCCAGGAGAGCTGCAGAGGGAGGGATGGGTGCTATGAAAGCAGTGTTTTATCTAAATGGATGTTGGACGATGGTCATGACAGGTTTACAGTTTGAGCTGAGTAGAATTGGAGACAGGTGAGAAGGTTGTTGGACATTTTTATGTGCAGTGTTGAAGTACCTAGGAATCGTATCGCTGAAGGCAGAGCATATGGAGCTTTCTAACATGCACTTTTGGAAAGGGGGCATTTGTAAAATCTACAGCTTGCTACATTTTTAGAACATGAAATGAGTTTATGTGCTCAATAGCTATTTTTGAGTCTTATTTGATGCAACATGATGTTCATCCCGTAAGCTACGGTCCCCATTAGGCTCAAAAAAAAAGAGGGTGAGGACGGGCCTACCTCGTGCACCTGCTGATGTCACAAGTGGTTTAACAATGTTTAGCATTGATGGTCACACAGTTTTCACGCGCTCTCTCTGTTGAGCACTGTATACTTTGTAAACTGTAGTATCATTCACTCTGAAACTTCAGATTACACACCTGAACTGTTTTTTTTTTCTCTCCTTCTTTAACCTCGAACAACTGTTACTCGACTAATCAGGCTTTCTGATTGTCTTCTCAATTCGTCATTTGAAAAACAAGCAAAACTAAAAGCAGATGATAATTCACGTGATTTCAAGAGTTCAGTCAGGACCGCTGATCAGATTGATATTGCTATTTGCACTGGTTTGCCTCTCTTGTGGGACCTCCCAGCTGGAGCACAGAATAAAGGAGGCATCAGTGACAACACATGTGACACTGCACAGACACACACAACAAGCAGCTGGGTTGGAGGTGGCTTGCAAAGTTGCTTGCAGGTTAAAAGAAATTAATTTTAAAAAATCCTATGTGAGGTTTTGTAATTATAAGTGTAGAAGGCTAATCTCAGCTGAACCATGAGATGGTGTGTTTTTGGGAACTAAAATTTGCTTTGTGTAGTATTTTCACTCCAGATTAGCTGATTAGCTTCCACTACACAGACTACACTACTAATAGTAATATAGGCATTTCTTACACATTTTGTTTAAAGACAGTTTAGCTGGCAGAGGAGGAAAGGTTTGCGAAATAACCTCCGGTCATGCCTAGAGGTCATGTTGGTGCCCTGACCTTGAGAAGTGACTCCACTGTGTTTGTGTGCACTTGTGCACACCATCAAAGGCAGCATCTGCGTCTTGGTGTGTGACTCTCCGGCGCTGAGACTGAGGCCCATCAGGCTGTGCTTGCATGCAATTCAGATGAGCTCCGCAAATCCAGCATGAAATTAAATTTATGACTTGGACCACAACACACACACTCGCTCTCTCCCCTCTGATGGCTGCCTTGATAACACATGGCACTGTGTGTATGTGTGTGTCTGTGCGTGTGGGTGTGGGTGTGTGTTTTTTCTCTAAACTCGAACAAAAGCATTAAGTGACTTTGCAGTATGCATCAATATTTTTGCACTGATGCCATGATTCATATTTGCTTTAACGGTGTGATGTGTGGCCTGATAGTGGCTTCATGATTCAGTTCAATGACAAGTTGAATATTACAGAGATATGTTTGTGTGTTTGTGTGTGTGTGTGTGTGTGTGTGTGTGTGTGTTTGTCCATTTGCCTTGCACCTCCATATTTCTGCATGTTATGTATATTGCCCCACCCTGGCCTGCTGAATAATAGAACATTTCCAACAATAACAATAATACTAATGGCTACCAGCATTACACCACAATTGTGGCCACATCCATAACAACTGCCACACACATACGCACTCACTTCAATCAACACCGAGTCTGGCCCAATCATGTCAGCTCTAGCTCTCCCCATTTGCATAAAACAATTACCCTGGGCGGACTCAGGGTTCAATGTCGTCTAGACAACATGTTTCACCGTGGTACCATCAAGCCCGTGTGTGTGTTTATGTGTGCATATGTGGGAGCTGGGTGGGGTGGGGGGGACACACTAGGTTGGTTGTAAATTAGCTAGGGTATGGTTGCTCGGGCACTGGCCGCATCACATCACCCTGAGGCGCATGGGGCTTGGAAGGATTTATTCGCATAGATAACACGCACACACACACATGCAAATGAGGCAGCCTGGACACACAAACACACACACACACACTGCAGTTAGAGGAGAACCAATATTCATATGGGGGCATAGGGCAAAGAGAAGGCAGTAGAAATAGGATTGTGTGTGGCAGAGTGTGTGTGTGTGTGTGTGTCAGTGTACACACACGTTTCCAGATCTCTTTTTCGCTCTCCATCTCCCACTCTCTCTCTCTCTCTCTACTAAGCTTTCACCACCCCATTATTTTCTGCCACTGAGCCTCTGCGATCAATACACGCAACACACCGGGCATCAGAGGAAGAGAGTGAGAGAGCGGCTGGCTCCTGCCCCCCCCCCGACCCACCACAACGCGCG
>VUQK01020752.1:5433-25293 GCA_015106715.1 Bujurquina vittata
GAAGTGCAAACCAAAAAAAAATTTTTAAAAAAAAGGAAGGAAAAAAAAAAAAAGTCAAACTGAGGCATGAGGGTAAAAAAAAAAAAAAAAGGGCTTACGCGTAGTTAAAAGAGAAGAGAGACTATAAAGACTCGGCAGTTCTCCTTACAACATTACATTCAGTTACATCAGCCACACCTTGTTTTTCCTTTCTAATTCAGCTATCGCCCACTCTGATCTGGAATAAAAAAGGGAGAAATCCAGCAATCATGAAGCTTCTCTCCCACTGACTTCAGGAGTGTAAGTAATTTGTGGAAACTCTTGGGTGAACACACACACACACACACACACACACACACACACACACACACACACACACACACACACACGGTTTATCACCACTGGACTTTTTCTCATGACTAAAGCCCGACCCTTGTCTTTGTAGCACCAGCTGATAAGTCTTGTTAAGGCCAGCTCATTAGGAGAGGGCCATCTCCGTGGCAACAGCTTGGTGACATCATGTCCGTTACACAACGTCTCAGAAATTGGACGCCGTTTTTCAGTAGTGAGAAATGAGTGTTTTTGGTTTAAAGAGTCAGTCAAGCAGCAAGGATTCATCGCCGTAGGATGGTCAACAGGCGGCGTGCACGCAGCGTTCTGAGTATCAAAGTGTGTTTGTTAGCTAAACGCACACATTTCCATATGTCTTCCCTGCAGCGTGTCTGCATCAGTAGAACTTGTCATCAATGCGGAAGTGTGGCCTTGTGACATCATCAGGGTTGAGGAAGACGGATATGGATTTCCCAGGGTTCTCTGTGACCAGCTGCTGCAGTCGCTGTGCCAGCTTGTCCTCCGAAGGCGAGATGATGCCATTGGCTGGGTTATGCCCGGGGGAGTTGTGGCCGTTGGTGCTTGTTGTGAGCTCCTTCTTCAGCTGACCTGCCTGCTGGGCTTGGTCCAAAGCCGCCCGCAGGTGCTCGCTGGGATCCGAGCGCACGTGGGCTAGTTTCCTGGCAACGAGCAGTGCCTGGCTGTCTGTCAGATGCTCCAGCATGTTGCACTGAGGCAGGAAGTAATTTGGACAATTTTTACCCAGGATGCAGTGAGCCAGGTCGTCCAGGAGACCCAGGAGGAGGCGGCCCGGGGTGTCACTGTCAGGGCAGGACAGGTAGGCAGCAGGAAGTCGGTCGCAGGCCCAGAAGAGAAGGGTGCGCAGGTGGTAGAGGCTGAGGCCTGTTCGTGGACGGGCCAGGATGCGAGTCAGGACGGCCTTGGCTGCTTGGAAAGCCTGGGCCATGGGGAAGGGGATGCACTTCTTCAGCTGAACCTGTAACAAAAAGGCTAATGAGTGAGCAGTTAGTAGGAAAACATACAGAGGGTTGCTCTTAATATTTACTAAATTTACCTAATTTATGCTTCTTTATTTCATTTGAGCACAGTGCCAAAGTCTTTACTGCGCCTCGAAGTCATTACAGTTTTTATCAATAGTTTCTCTCTGTTACCTGACCTGCAGCTATGGCTGTGTGTGTGCGTGTGTGTGCGTGTGTGCATGCGTGCGTGCGTGTGTGTTTTAGATGGGGAGGGTGGCATTAAAGCCCATAGAGTACGAGCAGAAAACAGGACAGTCACAGATAGAGAGATGCTGACTGACTGCCAAATTTACTGGAGTGCAGTCTTCCAGCTCTAATGCTGTGATATGCAGACGTAAAAAAAAAAAAAGTAATTAATTATTAATAATAATAATACTACTACAATGGCTGTCTTGACTTTAAGTTGTAGTAACATTCGCTGTTGTTATAAGTCGTCTATAATTCAGGACACAGTTAAATAAGCACTTCTTTAAATGTTCATAATTATTGCTGAGACAAGCAGCAGCCGCAGCAGACACCCGCATCAAATTCACTGTCAATCAGCAGATGAGAGACAACAAGGCAGGAGGAGAAAAAAAAGTGTCACCAGGCTGCTGGCAAGTTACTGTGAACAGATAACAGGGCTTGGAAGTGCGATCAATTCACTCACAATGGCAACAAATTACAGTATACAACCTGTAAGATTTATTTAGAAGTGCATGTACATGTATAATTATTATTATTATTATTCTAAAATTTGTGTTTCACAAATGATTGTTGGCCTTTTTATTCATTTTTGCTCCCTTCCTTCTCAAAAAAAAATCACACCACTACAGCGATATTAGTGGCCAATAATATAACACAAGCAGCGGGCATTTCATCTGTTCGACTGCCCGAAGCTATTGGTGAGCACGCTAATGTGTCAAAACTAGTCGTAACCTCAGCTGTCTTTATTATACGGCAAAATGTGGAAAGTGTTATCAAGAAGAGTATCAATAACAGGACCACCATCAATAAAATCCTAATGATACCCGACTTTACAAGTGAGAGAGTGACTTTAAAATGGGACATAAAAGAAAAAGAGCATCTATAACTAGCCCACTCACCTCGCTGCGTGAGAACGCCAGTCTCCACTCCCTGTCAGGCCGACCACCCAGCGGCGAGCAGCAGGGCAGCAGATAGAAACCAGATATGGCCTCTTCCTCTGTGATTTTACCATCCCAGAAGTGGTTGGCAGTCAGCCAGCCTTGGGCCACAGCGGGCCAACCTCGAAACGACACCACTGGCAGAAGGTCGTATAGCACCCGGCTCGAGCCTGCCTGCAGGAGGGAGAGTGTGGAGGAATATTAAAATGTCAGGTGCTGAATTACAAACAGGGCAATTCTTTAAAAAAAAAAAAATTTAATATTTGACTACAATCCTCTGCGATATTGATTTCAGTCCACAAAAACGTCCTGTTAAAATGAGCAATTTTCACACAGCTGCAAAGTTAAACAGCACGATGTTCTTTATCGACTGAGGCGTAATCAGGAGTTCAGTTTATCATCATTTGAGAAGGGAGCAAAGAGGAGCCTAAGCTGTACCTGAAGGATAATGGTAGTAAGAGGTCCGTTCCTCTCCAGTCGGTCAGGGGTGGGAATGCCTCTTTGGGGGCTGCGCCGCAGTTCCTCTACAGCCTCACTCACAACCCCCCAGAACCAGTCTGTCACTAAGGTGGGAGAGAAGTAGCATCCATCCAGAGACTGAGGGGAGCCCAGGGAGGGGATGGAGCCTTTACCTGAGCAGGGAGGGAAGAGGAAGGATGAGTCACTGGTCCTATACATTTATCTCATGGTGTGCACCCCCACAGCCCAAAGGTCTCATATTCATCACTTCTGGTGTTTAGCCAGAGCCCCACCTGGAAGACTGTTGTTATTCTTTATTTTCTATGCTTCTTGTGCATTTTCCTTGAGAAGCTACACTCTGTAGTCTGGTACAGTAATCTTGCACTAAAGAAGTAGGACACTCGATACATTACATATTTATGGCACCAAAGTTTCAGGGTCCCAGGTGAAGCCAATTTCATAGAAGTACCCCAGGCACGCTAATGGCCCGTTCCCACTGAATGCGTCATTTGTCACATAAAATCGCGGGCAAATTCAAAACTACTGCAGCCACTGAAACTGCTCTCAGTGGACACGCATAACTCCCAATATCACTAGGAGCAAGCTGCATGGCTGTTAAAGACAAAAAAAATGTGTAGAATAAGCAAGGCATAAAGATAAGAAAGTGTGTAAAGATTTTCACTGAAAATCTGAATAGATAATGGAGGACTACTGTTAAAGTAATACACCCCATTACCCCATGATACACCCGATCCTCCCAGCGCTCTCCTGCAGGAAACGCTATGATACACTCGGAAAAAGCAGAGAATAAATCTTCCAAATTGCTGAAAATGAGAGAATATATCCATAAATTTGGAAAGTTTCATGCTCACAATTCGTGTGACAGATTGTTGTAGAGGTGCAATCTGGAAACCACAAAGTAATGCTGGACTTTCGATTGTCAAGTAATCCCACATGTCTCTCATAAATGTTTATCTCCTGTGCAGGCTTTTCCTATTCTCACCTATCTGAAGAGTTACAAAGAACACTGTGCTGAAAGTCCTCTGGCAAAATTGCATCACATCAGGCATCAAATTATGAGTGAGACACGCATTAAATTCAATCAGCACCCACGCTCCTACAATACATCCTCTCTCTCTTCACTTGTCACCTCATCTTTCTATATCGCATTCATGCTTACCATCCAGCTTTCAGTCTATCCCTTACTTTCTATCTCTGCTGCTTTTCTTCCTTTTCTCCTTCCCAGTTTCTTCTCTGATTATCCTATTTTTGCTACTCACTCATTTCCCCCTCCTCCTCATCTTCCTCGGTGGGATGCCCGTTCTCCTCCTGGCAGCAGATGCTCCAGCGGGACAGGATGCTGGAGTCGCAGAGGCGAAGGCTGAGCCACGAGTGGCAGGGTGGGGAGTGTCTCATGTCCAGAGTGACCGGCTGGTTGCGGTCATGAAGCTTGAGGGCAGGAACGAGCAGGGTGAAATCCAGGTCAAAGTCGGCCCCTTTGGCGTAGTCCCCAAGGTCCTCGGGGTTGAGGTCCAATACACCCTCTCGGGCCCCGCCAGATAGTAGCAGGTACTCGTTGGCCACAGGCAGGCGCTGGTCCACCTTCTGGACTAAGCCTAGAATTGAGTAAGAGGAAAAGACCTGGAAATTAAAATGGTCCCATTTTCCTTTTACTTATTTTCAGACAAATGTCATTACACTTCTGGATGTTCACATCAAACATGGCCAAAGTAATGAGGTCACCATATGTACAAGTACTTCCTGGGAACTACTACTAACTACTTTTTTTTAGCTGTTTAGCAGATATCTGTCCTCTCATGTAGACAGATACATTATTTAGTCATTATTATTTATTTACTATATTCAGTATTCTGATAATATCACACAGCTGTAAACTTTTGACTTGTGGCTGCAAAAAGATTCTCGGTTGTATACAAGCGTACAGGAACAAAAAATTTTCATGATGACTTTATGGCCTCAGTCTCTAATTTCAAAGAATAATGAATACAAAATTTTGTTTGTTTTCTACATCGGTTACAAAGGAGAACAGGGTATGCTCACTGGCAATTTGTAACTGACGAGTTTGCCGATGAGTGCATAGAAACCATCTGTTTCAGTCGGTCCCACACTGGTGACAGCTGGTTTCAAAAAGCTAACACGGCAACAATGAAAACGCTGACTTGGGGCTGTGTGACATTAAGGTGGCTACATAAGCCTTTTGTATACGGTCTATGGCTAGAGCTATGATGGAGACGATTAAAATTTTGATTTAAATAAACATTAAATATTTACATTTAGAAAGAACTAATGAAAGAAAACCATGGGGTTTACAAAGTTGGCATGTTCTTTTACAGATCTTCAGACACCACACTTCAAGAATAAACGATATATAGTTTTGGTAGGTAATTGCTGAGATATGGGAACATGATGATAATTTTAAGATGCAGTTGGGGCGAGAAATATCAGTAATCGGATGATCATCTTATTATATCCTCACATTTTAGGTCTGGCTGCTAAAAAGAACTCCTCAATGTCCTATTTGGACAATTTATATGAGAGAAACTCCAGCCTGGAAATCCCTTTATGGCTACTTAGTTGTGTTGTATACTTTGCAGGCTCCAGGCCCATGGGAGCTGCAGTGCTGGAGTCAGCTAAATTATGTTTTGCCAGCTTGAAAGTGCAACTGAGAAAGGCTTGTTCACACAGCCAAGAATGTGCTGGTGTGGAGCTAACCGCTAGCTACTATAGGTCAAAGGTAAAGAATAGACATTTCAAAAACGCTTTGCAGGAGCGAGATTGTTAGAGCTTGAACCTGAGAGTGTTTATCCCCGCACGGCAGTTAGGCAGCTGGAGATAGCTGAAACAGGGGAATCAGACCAAGCCAGCAGGCCATGAGTGGGGGCACACAGCTCCCAATGTGATCCTCTCATCCTGTTACACGGGCACACAACTTTGGCGGCAAGATGGCATGTGACTTTCATGTAGAGGCATGTGTGTGCATGTGTGTGTGTGTGTAACTGTGTGCAAGTCAAATATCTAGATTACATGCATTAATTAATTAAAGTTATATTAACTTACTTCTTTAGTCCGCCTAGATATCTAAGACAAAGACACGGGATCTGTATCAAATCCAAAGTTGAATGGGTGCAATAACAATTTTAGCTAACTAAATAGTTTGTTAATGCAAACCTGGAACTTCCCCAACACACACACACACTCTGGAGACTACAACATTAAGCGGGTTCTACCTGTAAAATACTTCTAGTTGGTTAAAACAAAAACAGAATTGGAGAAAATATGACCAAAACTCAAAAGATTCAAGAAGCAGAATTTCTGTTTTGGTTTATTTTTTTCCTTCCAGCCACACACACGTGACCACATCAGTAACTTCCATCCTCCATGTGACATTCCTGTCATAACTACTGAGTGCTATTCAACATTTACTAAAACTCTCAAAAAAGTTCAAATCTTGGTGACCTTGACCTCAAGCTAAAAGGTCAGAGGTCAAGTTTTCTGAAAATCTTGTGAATGCAATAACTTGCAAGCAAGCTCACCTAGGATCGTCACGTTCACACCAAAGATGCATTCTGTTCAAGCCAGAGCAACAAAACTACACACACTTGTTCACTGATTTTACTATAAGGGCAGTCCCCATCCCCCATTACGAATCCAAAACAGCCGAGCTGTTTGCTAAGTTGACTTTTTCCAGTGACGTCGGTGACTTTTAGAGAGTTCTAGAGAAACTGAAACCTGAAATCCTCTGCTGTTGCCATGTTTTGTGCAGAAAAAGCCTTTGTACTGCGTCCCTGTGGACGATTTGGGATCGCCCAGACCTTACTTTGACTCCACCCTCAAACCTCGGGACCTCACTTAAACACTGAGCCCGCCCACCCTCTCCCTCTCCCCCTTATTGCAACACAGAATGTATCTAGATATCACACCCCGCATAAGTGTTTTCATTAAATTTATATTATAACATTAAACAATATGGGACAAAATTGATTTATATAATGTGGGTCTTGGCACAGCATTAAAGTTATGAAGTTATTTCATAAAGTTCAGGCAAATTATGACAGTAATAATCCACAAACACAAAGTGGCATAAAGAAAGCCTTTCTTAAGTCTTCCAAGGATACAACCTATTACATTTCATGTGGTTGAGTTCCTACTTAAGCCTTCTAATAAGTAGCACTTACAGAATCATGTCACATAAATAATAAATACAGAAACAGCTGATGAGAAATATGTCCCAGTGTGGCAGCAGCATTCCCACCGCATACTCTGTGCTACTTTACATGAAAAAGGTAGAATGGTTAGATAAACTATAAAATATACGAGGAAAAAAGGGGTGGAAACTGGAGGGAAAATGAACACGCGACTAACGTGGGAATTCAACTCAAACCTGCTGACGAGAATCTCTCTGGTGCCTTGCTTTGAAAAGTAGGAAAAAAGAAAGAAAGCACCTTATTTGACGCCGCCACAGGGTGAGCTGTCGATGAGAAGAAGGAAAGCAAGAAGTATGTGACAGCTCATCTTTAGATCTTCACATTTCTCAGCAGAATCGGCTCATCTCCCTCTACAAGCTCCATTCGTTTTCTGACTTGACAAGTGCACCTCACTCTTTAGACAGAAGTTCCAATAGGCCTTTATGTAAAACACTCAAATTCCTCTGGATCTTTAGCCTTTCTCAACCATCCTAAGGTATCTGCAGATGTCCTGTTAACACCCACAGGAAATATTAAAGAATCATCATGCTGTTAAGGAAGGAGAAGCTATCTACAGAGGCCAAAACCCCCATTTCGTAAACATACTTTTTATTGCAGGCGTAGGGCATTTTAACATGGTAGCCTATGGGGACTGACTGACTTGAAACCAGCCTCAAGTGGCAATTAGTGAAATGCCACCTTTAGACACTATCAGTCTTTAGTTTTCAGCCTGGCTGGTCCTTGCAGTTGACCCAGCTTTCAAATATCCCCATATCTCAGTCTAATGGAATAACTGCCAAAATACTGGACAAAAATAAATTGATCCAAGGAGCCCTGTAACCTGTATCCTGCAGACAAAGTGAATCTTCAGCCAACATCTTGTTTCCAGACACCACAGGAGTTCTGGTCTATCCCTGATGGGTGAGCACATAATCTAGTGAGTTATCTGAGGCATTTAAATCTTTGAGAGCCAATATTTAAAAAAAATATCCACATATTACAAACAACTGCTGAAAGCAGATCTGGTGTGCCATCAGTATTTGCAAGATCTACATTATCCTTAACTCATCTCTCCTCTATCTGAGGTATTGGTCTGTGGATAGAGCTCGCAAAACAAAGTATGACCAATTGATTGATCAGGACTTAAAATCTGGAAAGAGAGAAAAAGAGGTAAGGGGTAAGGGCAGGAAAGGCAAATGGGCAGATCAAAGTGAAGAAGAAGGGGAAAAGATGGTGTCAGAGGGAGGAACGGATCAGACGCCAGCCAAAGGGCAAGGAGTTTGAAGCTACAGATCTTCAGATTTGTTTGGTTTTATCTGCCACTGATAAATTGGGTCAAATAGGCGAGGAGGAGGAAAAGAGTGATGAAAAAGAGAATAAAAAGCATCTTATCTCTCCAGCTCCGCTTAGAGACCAGAGCACAGAGGAAAAACTGCATCAATTAACGAGGCCTCTTCAGTCTCCATGCCGGATGCGGGAAGTTTGAGGTTGTTCCAAATAACACAATCTACTTTTTAATACCAAACTCTCAAATCGACAGTGGCATGCTGCTTTACTGGGCATCTGCCAGTGAGCATGCAGGCACACGTGAGCATTAACACTGTGGTGTGAGAGTCTATAGGCACACACACAGTCTGAGAAGAGAACTGAAATAGAGACAGTCTAGGCTGGTTTCACAGCCACGGATTAACCCTAATCCTATAAGAAATGTCTCTGAATGTAGATTTCTATTAGAGGGAAGTTTTTTCGTTAAGAACTATTTCTACTCTAGACCCAATTCTAGGTCTGTGAAATGACCATTTGATGGCAGTTGGTTTCTCTACATGTCTCATTGTGTGGTAGCATTAAAACCTGCCTGACATGCCTTCGTCCAGTGTTTCCAGTTTATATTTATATATTTACAGTAAGCTGTGGTATATAAATGTGCTGTTAATTTTACTGAGTTTTTGGTTAAAATGCCGGGTCAACAGGAATAAAGTAAAAATGTTATGCATCATAATAAAGTGGTTAAAGAATTTTTCACTACACAATCTTGCTGCAGCAAAAGAATTGGAGAATACCAACAATATGGAGGCCCATAGCTGCCCAAATCAATTATATAAAAATAAATAAATAAATAAAATAAAAAGACTAATAAAATATTCCAATTTATTTGTCATTTTTTCTATTATATTTTGATTTTTAATTATTTATTTATTTCTGTATTATTTTCTTTTGATTATTTTATATTTATATTTCATTACACAAATACATTTTTATTGAGTCCATTGTGAGGGCAACATTTTACCTATCGATTGATTGATGCGTCCAGTCAAACTGCCGTGATGTAGAGACATCACAAAAACAGTCCCGTCCCCTTTCTTATAAACGTGACTGTAAATTAAAGCGGAAATATCATATCACATTTTATAATTTCATTAATGACAACATTTATATAAGATATTAAAGGCATGTTCATTTGTTTATCGAGTCTTTACTTTTGCTTGTTTTACTTTCATTTGGCAACTGTGGTCCTCGTTTACCTCTCTGCAGATCGCCACCCTACTGTGGTGGTGTGGTTTGTGCCTCCCAGTGATCCCAGGGGCTTTTGCCCCCTGGCCGAGCCTCCCAAGGCAAATTGGCCCTGGGTGAGGGGCCAGACTTCAATTCAAACAATCCATATGAGAGAAAGACCAATTTACCGTGCCTGGGATATGGCTACTAGGGCCTTGCTCTGGAGCCAGGCCTGAGGAGGGTCCTTGAGGAACAGTGTCTGGTGCCCAGGCCTTCGCCTGTGGGGCTCGGCCGGGCAGAGTCAGAGACTGATTACAAGTACCTACAGCAAGGTGACAGCACAGATCACCTGTTACCATCTCACTCAGAATGACTGCAATCACTCTCAGACAGATTTCCGGTGCAATATTTGGAATGTCCTTTTGCAGTTAAACTGCTGTTTTAAAGCAATTACGTCAGTATTTGTGGAGCAATCTCTGAGATTGTACTGGACTTCGAAGGCAAGCAGTTAATATAAACTTCTGTGCATGCAAATGGCCACAAATTTGCGATTTTCTCCAATTTATCTCAGTTAATCGATATATTATCACAAATAGATGGCATGCAATTGCCAACTTGTCCCAATTCAATTGTAAACTGATAGCTATTTTCCATCTTAGTGAGGTCTCACTACCATCTTGATGCACCAAGGTCACATGTAAAGATGGCAGCTGACTACGAGTGTCCGCAAAACTAGGTCTTCATCTTCAAAGAAACAATTTCAAACGCAACAAGATCTTGCGTTCATTCCGCAGGTTAATTTTGGTCATGTCAGTCTAACCACTGTTTTCCCTAGTGTGACCTTAAAATATGTTTGTTTTGTTTTTTAATCACATTTGACCAGTGTTTTTTAAAAAAAAAAATTTAATTCTTTGTGAACACTGAAATTCAACTTAAGCAAATACTTAAAAAAAAACAAAACAAACAAGTGTCTGGAGGCATTTCGATATGGCTGCCATGTAGCATCTTCTGGAGGGGCTTGGAGACTGAAAGAAAAAGGTGCGGAAAAGCAGGGATACACTTCTGACTATGATAAAAGGGACTTAGGTGACGTGGTTCAAACTTTGAGATTCAAATGCATTTACATACAGCAGTGCTTACTTTACAATACATTCAGTGGGCCAGGGTACCCCTTCAGTCAAGTTCCTGCCTCAAAGTAAGAATAAATATCATGAACATCTCATTTTTTACAAAAAAAACTAATTTACTATGATTTCAAAATCAATAGACCATTTATTTGTACTACAGCTCTATTCTGTCACTGTCACCCATCTTTGTCAACAACTGAACACATTACCATGTAATATTAGTGCACATTGATTGAACTGCATCAGTGCACTGCGGACTTGCATACCAAACAGAGCGATTCAAAACTGAGAGATCTTCTGTTTGAAATGAAGCTATGCCTAAGTTTTCAAACAGTATACTTAAAGACACATTCAAAAGGAATACTCTTCTCTACACTACACCGCGGTGCATTCAGGTTTCAGAACAAAGCTACAGTACAAAGAGATCCTGCTGAGAGAGCCCCCTGCAGCAGAGCACAGGCGACATGGGAGCGACGTCCTCACTCACAACAGAGGTGGCAGAGCAAGAATATTCTGCCACACACCTCTACAGTGCCACACACTCCTAAAATAGCTCTGCAAATCTCTCCGGAAAAATGTGATTCCTCTAAATAAACCAAGGATCCCTGTGTTGTAGCTGTGAGAGCAGAGGATCTGAAACTGACTGCGCTGAAAACTAGGCCGCACTAACAACTGAGATGTAGGTAAAGCTAGTAATAACATTTATTTTTAATGTTTATTTATCAGCAGGAAGTTTCACGCATGAAATTCCTCACATCCTCATAGCTCAAAACTGTCTGATACTGTCACTGTCTAATGCTTATGATGATGTCCACGAGGTCTGTACGAGCATCTCCCTGAGCATTTACACAACTTCCTGTTTCAAGCACATGCTGCACACATGAAAAACATCCATGCTTTCCAGCCAATAGCCTAAAGGAACACTAATGCTTAAACCATTACTGCCTGCTATAACTATAAATCATGACATAAACATATCATTACACTATTATCTTGTTTAAGCACTGTATTCACATGTTGTAAAACTAACCATTAAAGCAGCCATTTCGATTGTAAATGCTTCTGGGATGCATCCAAGTTCCTATTTCAGGCCATCTTTGCAGAGTAGAAGGAGGGGGTGTCATCTGTGTCAAGAAAGAGATTTTTTTTCTGAGCATCTTTTACCTCTGTGTGACCTGTTATTCCAGACAATAAAATCCCAATACTGCTGCAGAGCATGCCATGAAAATCATTTTAAAAGCAGGCACATCCCACAAGGAGCAATTCAATCCGTTACAAATGACTCCTGACTAATATAGTCTCAACCTGGATGTTATCTTTGCTTTTCAACTGCTGCTTCTCGCAGCCTCACCTCACACGCTAATAGCGGGATTAATCCGAGACAACCCCGCCACTGAAAGGTGAGCCATTCTGACGCTGCACTGTTTATGAATTCATATCAAGTCAGGAGATTAGCTCCGAAATAGGGCTTTCAGAAGGCTAGGAATTGAGAAGTTCCAATTTAATCTGATTGGAGAGGATGTTTCACATCACTGAGCCAGGTGTTTGGAGAGAGTGTGTGTGTGTGTGTGTGTGTGTGTGTGTGTGTAAATGTGATTAATAGGAGCAAGTAACAGGGCTGAGAGTGATGGCATACGTGGTGTGTCTGAAACCACCTGCAGAGAGAGGGGATGCAAGAAGCTGTCAGTGTGTTCCAGCTCCACATTGCTGCTTTGATGCCAGCTACTTGGTGATACCATGTCCCGCTAAATGACAGGCAATTATCACCAAGGGGGGAAAAGCCAGGCTGCAGTTTTACTTTTACATTTTAGAAGAGCAGTGAGACTCATTTGTTTGAGAAGCCAAATAAAGATGGTGGTTATCCACTAAAACATGGGCAAAAGAGGTGATTCTCCTCAGTTATCAATTAAGTCTCACAAAGAGGCTTTGTGCAACATCCATCCATTTTCTTCCGCTTATCCAATTCAGGGTCGTGGGGGTTAAATCCCTGGCTGCTTCAGTCTGTGTAACATCCAGATAACTGTTATTAATGAGACCCACAGCAGTTAAGTGAACTGCAGTTAGCACCTCACAGCTCATGCTTGAACTCAATGCAAAAGACGTATCTTGCGTGCATGCACCATCATGTATCTTGCGTGCATGCACCATCATGTATTATGTACAACTATGACACCAGCATATATGCTGTATACCTGAGTATCAGTATAATCACTAATAAAGCTAGCTTAGATGTGATGAACCAACCAAACGCAGATACAAGTTACAGCTTAATAAGTTACAGCTTAGCTGGCTAACTGCCCTCATGTTGGCTATGGCAATTTTAAGCATAGTTTTAAGGTAGTAATAAATATTTTCTTTGTGCCATAACATAACTGACTTGGCAAAAATGAATGTTACTATACATAAGTTAGTTTTATGGATAACATTAGCTGTTTAAATAAACTGGTCAGCAAAGTTATCAAATCAGTCCTGAGAGTCTGCATGAATTAGCCAACACTATCCACTCCAAACAGCATTTTACTAATAACTTATACTCCACAGAGAGTCTGAAAGATGGATGCAGCATCCAGGTCTGAAAAGTGAAGCCAGTGTGAAAGCACATTGGTTTGTTTTGATTTTGCTTTTCAGCTTTTTTGCAGCTGTGTGATACACACAAAAATGTACAGTCACAATTTTGTGCAATTAATCACAATTTGATTTCGATTTTGAATTTGGCTTAACAATCAGAAAAACAGTGTATTGACAAAAAAGTGATTATTATTAAATTATTCTGTCACATTACACTCTGTATACTGTTTGTCCCGATTTATTCTGCAGCTGTTGAGTCTCTGTGGGCCGACAACATAACCTACGTCAGTGACCAGCAACATTGCCGGCACTTGTGCTTGTGCAGGTGCATTATGTGTTATGCAAACACATGCTTCATACAAACTATAGCAGCTAGCTGGCTAAACTTAACTTGTTGGCTTGTTTGCTGGGAGCCGGTCATTTGTTGTTATTAGTACTTAATGGACCTTTTTAAACTTCCATTAGCTTCCATTCAGAAAATTTATCTCAAGTCTTTCACACACAAATAAGTCCGCAGGCTGTTAGCAGCCAGAGACACTGAAAAGTAACAGTGCCAAATGCATGGAAAAAGTTGCATGGAGCATTTTTAATTGTGTTAATAATTACCTGAACCCCTCCCCAAATATTTGCACCCTACATTCAGAAATGCAAGCAGTCAGGAAGCAAAGGAGCTTCAAAAACTGGCACATCAAATAACTGCAGACCACTGCATAAATGACAAACTCTAGAAGCCTATTAACACGCAAAACAAACCCAGCACAAGCCTCGCTGCCTCCTTGGATCATACTCAACATCAGTCCATGAGTAATATATTCAGCTCTTTCTCCCAGGTCTTCTACAGTCCTCGCTCGAATTTTGCGTCACAATGGCTGAGCAGTTCCACACGAACGGGTTCAGTGTATCGGTTAATGTCACACTCACTGAATTTTATATGAAGGCTTAGTCACTCTATCCATCATGCCCTGTATTTGGATATGCTGCTGCTTGAATGTCTTATTATGAAGGAAAAAAACAGGAGCTCATTTGAGACAATTAATGAAGGCAGAAATTAAATTAGTCAAATTAGGAGGAAATATGAACAGCGAATATTCAACTGTTTGAAACGAAGAGGTTATTTTCTCTCAGACAGTGCCCTCCAACGTTCATTATGAAAAACTTTCTGTGAGTGAGGTGTGCATCAAACATTTTTAAAGATATTCCAGCGCCTCATATACAGTAGCTGTGCCCATATCCTTAGATACTGTTATCAGCTGACAGCTACTGCCCAAATTATTCCTCTTTCTTAGCCTCAGGAAATCTTCAAGTGCTATTATGAAGGAGCAAAAATTAGAGTGTCAGCCACAGTTATTAAAACGAGCAGATAATGTCACGCAGTGTCAGAGTACTTCTTATTTAACATGATAAACACAAGTCAAATTATAATGAATGATGTCTGTGGCCATGTTCAGTCACAGAATGCAGACAGATGTTGGCTGAGTCTCTTCTAAGAGAGGCTGTGAACATCAACAATTCAGTATTTTGCAGTCAGTTTCACTGACACGCCAGCTTTCCAATAATTTAGATTCGAAGCTACAATGTGCCAGAAAAAGCTGTCAACAATGACTATCACTTATGGCAGGTAAGATGCTCCTCATCTGTGCTGCTCGGCACTGGTGCGCCTGAGGGGATGGAAAGTGAACAGAAACCAAGCCTGACTAATCAAACGTGAATGTTTCATTCATCTTTGGTGTCTGCGGTGCCGTGATTCTTGCATGCCTGTGAAGAATGAATGACGACAGGCTCTTAAATACAAAATGGCATTAACAAAGAATTAGTGAGAGAGCGCAGCCCAATATGGGCCACCAGTCCAACGCAGCAAAAAGCTATGCTGGACCTGGAACATCGGAGCACGGCCCCTCCAATGAGGCAGAGAAGTCACAGCACCCAGCTTCGATTCAGTCACACAGAAGCCCGCCAGTGTTCACAGGCTGGAGCGACAGACCGGCCAGACACAGCTTGGATCAGAGCGAGCTGCTTTCCCAAAGGGATAAATCTGCTATTTTTGCAGCTCAAATTAAACCAAAAGGGATTTTTTTCCTCCCACCCCTTGCAAAATAAAATATGCATCGCACCATGTGAAAGTATGTGAAACTGCTGCAAAGTTCGAGAGGAGAAATTCAGTGCCAGATAAATGCACCCAATCTTAAAGCATTAGAGAGAAATAACATGCTCCGCTCTGACTGGCTTCTGAATGTTTGGCTGCTGCTGCCCGACTGTGAAAAAGGAGAAATACAAGATAAGAAAATATGCCGGTCTCTGATTCTAGTAGCTCAAAGATATGAAAATATACACCATTTTAAGTAGAAAGGTCCATGTTTACTCCTGCGTTACTGCAACTTTAATATCTGAACATCCAAGGCTGTTCCTGTATATTAAAGAGGCTGTTTCAAGCTGCTTTATCTTCACACAAATGTAATTAAGGACCTTGTTCAAGCATAGTTTGACATTACATTACTATATTATTAAATAAACGGATTAGTCATCTGACAGCAAATTAATCAGTTAATATTACTTTGTAAACAAGCAACAACCTCCAGGGCTAAAAAAAAAATTAGGCCAATACAGCAGTGCCAAAAATGAAGTTCCTCTAGTGGCCACACGAGGCTGGCTCCAAGACAGTCCTCCCCTACAGACTTCCATGTTAAAATGCCCAGCTTCAGAAAAGAGATAAACATGTTTACATCCTGACAGAAAATCAGTTCTGGTCTCTATGGATAGTTTCCCCCTTTGGAACAAATGCACAGTGCATGGATTTATTTTTTTCCATCCATCTGCATCCTTGTAAAGCTTAAGGTTAGGGGGAACGGACACTTCAACAGACAACTGTACCCAACAGCCGTGTGCCAGGCTTTAACACCTACAATTAGATGTGAACCTGACAAATAAGACTGCTGTGGGATACGTACGTCTGTCAAAGTAGTCTGTGCTTCAGTTCTGATGAAGCAATTCCAGCACTGAGCAGCCAGGCTCTGGCTCACACCTCTGTTTTTCTTTAGAGAGGATGAAGTACAAAAAAAAAAAAATAACTTGGCTCATGAACAAACAAAAAAGAATAAAAGAAAAAAAGCTCCATTATTATGATGTCTTTACAACTCACTCATTAATTGAACAATTTTTAGTGACAGCACTCAAAAAACTAGCGTGCTTTAACTGGGCGTTAATACAGAATTGTGATACGTACAACATTTTGGTCTTAAGCGCTGTTATGACCCAACCAAACCCTCAAATATAAGTGAGTATGTGGGTATGCCTGTCTGATAACTTAGCACTTTAATATCTCGTACAGGGGCCACATCCATCTTTTATTTACAGTCGTTTTCCCCCAGCAGAAACACTGAAAATGTTGCTTGTTCCAGCTTCTCAAATATAAATAAGAGGTTCAGTAAATAATTAATGGATGATACACTATATCACCAAAAGTATTCGCTCATTTGCCTTCACACACATATGACCTTGAGTAACATTCCAGTCTTAATCCAGGGTTAATATGATGCCGGCCTACCCTTTGCAGCTATAACAGCTTTAAACACTTCTGGGAAGGCTTTCCACAAGGTTTAGGAGTGTGCTTATGGGAATTTTTGACCATTCTTCCAAAAGGTGCCTTTGTCTAATTCTTCCCAAAGGTGTTCTATCAGATTGAGGTCAGGACTTTGTGCAGGCCAGTCAAGTTCTTCCACACCAAACTCACCTATCCATGTCTTCATGGGCCTTGCTTTGTGCACTGGTGTGCAGTCAGTCATGTTGGAACAGGAAGGGGCCATCCCCAAACTGTTCCCACAGTGTTGAGAGCATGAAATTTTCCAAAATGTCTTGGTATGCTGAAGCATTGATAATTTCTTTCACTGGAACTAAGGGGCCGAGCCCAACTCCTGAAAAACAACCCCCCATCATAAAGTTTGGACGTCTGTAGTGATCGACTCTGCAGAAAGTTAGGCAACCTCTGCACACTATGTGCCTTGGCATCTGCTGATCTCTGCCGATTTTATGTGGCCTACCACTTTGTGCCTGAGTTTCTGTCATTCCCAATTGCTTCTACTTTGTTATAATACCACTAACAGCTGAGTGTGGAATATTGAGTAGTGAGGAAATTTCCCAACTGGACATGTTGCACAGGTGGCATCTTATCATTGCACCATGCTGGAATTCACCGAGCTCCTGAGAGTGACCCATTCTTTCACAAATGTTTGCAGAAGCAGTCTGCATGCCTAGGTGCTTAGTTTATACACCTGCGGCCGTGGAAGTGATTGGAACACCTGAATTCATTGATTTGGATGGATAAGTGAATACTTTTGGGAGTACAGTGTATCTGAGTGTTTGACTGTTGCCAGAACAAAACAAGTTAAACAGATGTGCCTTCAGAGCTTTGGCGAGTTACAAGAGCCATTTTCAACCACTTAAATAAAAAATTGTGAAATCATCACAATGTTAAACACGGATTTATAATTTTAGACAATGAAAACTGAAGATAAAATCCCCAATCCAAACTGTGTGTTTCAGTGTTCTAGGCAAGGAACTGCACAACTGACCAAACCACAATAATTTCATGAAATGTTAAAATTCTAGTTATTTTCCTGATTTAAAAAAAAATACATTAAACACATTAAAATAAATAAATAACTTCTCCCCTCAATTTTTTTTCTTAAATCACAACTCAAGGTGAACTTTTGACTCCTTCCTATGACTTGGAAGAAAGTAAATGAGGTGCTGATCACCCTTCTCAGTCTAACTACCTCCACTTATCACTCAGATGGACGCACAGTCAAGCGGTGTAAGTGTGAAAAATAGCAGCAGAGCAGCTGACGTAGGCAAGAAGTGGAGGTTACTGTAGCAACTAGGGAAAAGTAAAGGTCTGGTGTATACTAGAAATTTACTACTATGTTTTTTTAGGGCTGATATTGATACCAATTATTACTATTAACTAAGATGATATCCATAACTCGAACAAAGTGTGTTAGACACTCATGCCAGTGTCAAAAAGCTAGCACCATCACAATGCCACAAAATCGCAATGATACAAGGAGCACGAAGGATATGCAAATGCCCACCATGATTTTTGGTTTTTAATCGGTTCTCACACCTGTCAAAACGTGGGCTGATTCTCAAAAGGCATCAAGTCAGAAATGAGGCGACAGGTCATAAGACTGTACTTTTGGAACGTTAGCAGAGAGGACTGTGCCAAAAAAACGCTCATGACTTTTTAAACTAGGATCAAAAGTATTCCCTCTCCCCGACATCAGGGGAAAGATGAACTCTGAACTAAACTCTCTCAAGCTGGCTAACAAACTTTAAGATCTGAGAAGCTGGCTTAAGAGTCTGGGCCCAGAACCAGATCCTCTGCTCAACCGGCAGCGTGGATCTATTTCTGCCGTCATCACACTTTTGTGTTTCAAAAGATGTACACAGTAGCCCCCCCACCACCACCACCACCGCTGTTGCCTCAAGGCAAAACCACAGTATTTACTCAAATGCTGGGTAAATAAGGGCCTCTTCTTAGATCTGTCACACTGTGAGGGAAATCACTGGGTG
This sequence comes from Bujurquina vittata, assembly GCA_015106715.1. Classification (NCBI taxonomy): domain Eukaryota; kingdom Metazoa; phylum Chordata; class Actinopteri; order Cichliformes; family Cichlidae; genus Bujurquina; species Bujurquina vittata. Next base: position 24,324 of record VUQK01020752.1, read on the forward strand.
CATGTGTGTGCGAAAGAGTTTAATCTCTTTTCTCCTTCCTTTTCTCTGACAGTGCGCAAATCCCAGTGGGGATCCCTTTGCAGCTCAAACTTTAGAAAAGGCTGGCAAAAAACAGAAGGGAAGCCACTCATGTACAGCATCCACACACACACACGCATGTATGACAACACCTTTGCAGCAACCTCCAACAGCAGGCCGGCATGCTTTAACAAGGCCCCTCCATCAAGACATTTGCTTTTCAGTGCTGCTTCTCCTCCTCCGCAGGGTCTTGAGAGGAACAGAGCTGCTAATACGGCTACCACTGCATACTTAACTTTATATTCCTCCAACACAAACTGTCTCCCTCAGTGGAAAGTGCCAAACTTTTTCAGTTTTTTTTCTTTCTTTCCATAAACAGTTGGAGCTGTCACAGCGGGTGGTGAGGCACAGGCTATGAAAATACTAGCAAACCATTGGTGATTATGCAGGCAAAAGATGCCTCAGAAACCAAGACTAAAAAGAGCGTTAGAGAGAGATTCTCAGCCAAGAGAGTGGGAGCAAAGAGGAAAGCAGAGGGCTTTGCGGCAGAATCAGGAAAAATAAGAACTGAACAAAAGAAAAAGCTTTTACACAGAAAAAGGAATAGCTGCCTGTACGCTGGTGACACAATAAAATGATAAAAACAGGCCTGGCTTCCATTTTGATTCCTGTGATTTCTCCCTGGGTGAAGCAGCCTGTCTGATGAAGCTATTTCAGCTTAGAGGAGGAGAAGCCTTGAAACTTAGAGGAGCTGTATGTCAAGCAATGCTACAGAACTGATTTGACAGGAATAGTAGTTTTGGGTGAGCCAGGCATTTCTGTGGCCTAACAAGAGGATTTACAGCAATGTAAAACTTAGTAATAAAAATAAATATGGGATAAAGAAGTGTGTGTGTGTGTGTGTGTGTGTGTGACTTGCGGCTGCATCACTGTTTTATTTATAGAGTGCACA
>VUQK01020752.1:26388-39171 GCA_015106715.1 Bujurquina vittata
GTAAATGTAAACATGTTGTATAAGCGCTTTGAGTGCTCGGACAGAGTAGAAAAGCGCTATATAAGAACTAGTCCATTTACCATTTACCATTTACACTTTGAGACAGTCAGTGGCAGTGTGAAGCAGCATAGTTTTCCTGATCCTGTTGCCCTTTATTCAAACTGGTATGTGTGAGTACCATATTTATTTCGTACAAAGGAAAGTGGATTAATAAACAGCCTTTCTGTTTTCCACAAGAGGAGCCTGGGTGAGTTAATTGGATTAAGTAGGGAGCACATGTCGGCTCAAAGCTTACCCTGTGCAACTGTAAGTTAGGATTCTACACCTATTGTTACCCTCAACTGTTTTTACACACATAAAAACTACCTGAAAGACTATGAAACAGAGTGGAGTCTGCATGTTCTCCCGCTTCTTCCCATAATCCAAAGACATGCCTGTTAAGGTTAACTGGCCACGGATGAAAATTAGATGAAATGCTTGGACTGTGGAGAACAAAGCATTATATAAATGTACGATTCAAATCCGACTTATGGTCTCAAGTGCTTTGAGTGGTCAGTAAGACTAGAAAAGTGCACCGTAAATGTGAGTACATGACATTATCTGTCCACTTGTGATAAAAGCTGAATCATCCATGTGTGAACATGAACAAGGTTAAGCCTGACTCAGTGCCTTCTGGCTGATAGAATACTTTACTTTCTCTTCATGCTGAGAGTGAAAAATAAACTTCCTGCTGCCTCTCTCTTTTTCACACTTTTTCATTTCCAAAGCAAGAAGCAGACAAACATCAACATTTATAACGTGCACGCTAAATGTTATGACCTTTAGATGTCTGCACGCACGTGCTGAATCTTCAGATGAAAGAAATGCCAGGCTTGTTTTACAATAATTAATTATTCAGAAATAATATTTCAAAGTTTTACTTGTTTTCTAGCAATCTTAGACACACTGCAGCAATTCTTTTTGGGAGGGGGGGATATAAGACATTTTAAGGCCTTATCTTTCTTGATTTTAATTTCAGACTAACTGGAGCCCTGGTGTATATTGTAGGATTAAATTAAACATACTGTACCTGGTCTATGATTTTATCACAGACTAGTTTGATGCTGTTAATTATTTTCCCGCATGCTGGCTCCCAACATGACTCATGAAATGAAAGAGAATCCTTTCACATGATGTGAAAGTCAAGAGCCTTCTGATGCACTAGATCTACTAGCTGAGCCCTGTAACCACACACAGAGGGGCAAATCAGCACATGCACACTTTTCGCAAAGTGTACAGTGAGTGCCAGCACAGCTCACTGCATGTTAAGCCAACAAAGCAATGGTGTGATTGTACTGGGCAAAGTCCAGATGATCAGCGCACAGTCATAGTCACAATGCCCTGGGTAAATAAATGTACACATGCTTGCTAAGAAAAGCATTGGGTGACTGCAAATGGTGGGCTGACATCATATTAAACCCTATGGATTAAGAAGGGGATGTCACTCAATTTGATGTGCGTGTGAAGGCAGAGGAGTGAAAACGTCTGGCAATATAGTGTAGCTCACTTAAAGTGGTAATCTACTTACATGCGTATATGCATGTGCACACGTTTGCGTTCACATAGGGGTGGGCGATATGGACCAAAAATAATATTCCGATATTTTTTAGCAGAATGGCAATATACGATATATTTTATTTCTTCCCAAAAGGTATAAACAAAAAGGCACTTGTGTGTCACACGGGCACTTGTAGATGTACATGAGAAATTGCTCAAAAATAAGCTATTGGCATGTTTGAATAATAATGCTTTTCAAATAAATGAATGCTTTTTTTCCTCCATAACAAAACACTCACAGCTCTGCCATTAAAATGTAAACAGAAAAGATACTGAGCAAAAACAGCAAAAGGCTGACTTATTCTTTAAAAAACAGTCTTTACCAAAGTACTTCCTCCTGTGTGTACTCCTGTACAGCCAGTACTCTGTGCAAAAAACACCGCGACAGCAGAGGATTCCAGAACTCTCCGAGCGTTTAGGAATGGGGGGGTCTGAAACGCCGCTAAATCTAGCAAGAAGGTCACAAAGTTGGCAACACTGCATGACCCATGTGAGCTAAACCCACTGTGTGGTGGGGTGACATATTTACACCATGAAATTAGCATATCAAAATATAATTTATTTTCCCAGGATTCCTCTCTTAATACAGTACAAATCTGTGGGAAACCTTTTCAATATTTCTCCCAGTCATAACTGATGCTAAGTTTAACTACAGGCAATAAGTAACTACCATCCCAGAGGCTTGCACTGCATTAAAATCCAGTGTTGTCAAAACTATGACATACTCAATATTTATATTCCAACATCCAAAAGACAAAATGACATTTTTAATCACTCTTGGTAATGGAATAAAAATAGAATAATTCTAAGACCTTCAAAGTGAAGCCTTGTTTAAATACACTTGCTGGACATTTTGTTAGGTACACCATGCTACAGGTTAGACCTGATTTTACCTTTTTAACAGCCTTAGTGGTCATAGGTTCAACAATGCGCTTCAAATATTCCTGAGATTTCGGTCCATATTGGTATGGTAGCATCACGCAGCTGCTGCACACCTGTCAGCAGCACATCAATGTTGCACGGCTCCATGGTGCAGCAGTTAATACATTTGCCTGTGAAAGATCCCCAGTTTGAGGCCGGAAGGAAACACAAACCCAGCTTCCACAGATAGTGTACTCCTCAAGCTGGTCTCCATCAAAGATAAATGGGAGGGCTGCATGAGGAAAGGTATCTGGCATAAAACTTCTGCCAAATTAAGGATGTGGTGATTCCTTGGAAATAAGGAATCCATGGTGCAAATCTCCCATTCCACCGCATCCCAAATGTGCTCTATTGAATTGTGATCTGGTCTTGAACAAACCAATTTACGATGATTTGAGCTTTGTGACACGTTATCCTACTGGAAGCAGCCATCAGAAAACTGCACAGACGAACATGGCCAGCAACAATACTTAGGCTGTGGCATTTATACAATGCTTAATTGGGGGCCAAAGTGTGCCAAGAATATAAACTCCATACCAATAGACCACCAGCTGCGGAAGTATGAACCACTGATATGCTGTTTTTATCAAATTTTGGCACTACCATCTGAATTTCGCAGAGGGAACAAAGACACATGTGGCACATGTTGTTGTCTTCTGCTGCTGTGGCCCCACGGCGCCAAGGTTTGAAGATGTGTACTCAGAGATGTTCCTCTGCATACCTTGGTTGTAACAAGTGGTTATTTGAGTTACTGTTGCCTTCCTATCAGTTCATTTAAATCTCCTTTCTTCCCCATTCTGATGCTCAGTCTGAACTCAAGCAGGTCATCTTGATGCACTGACTTGCTGCCATGTGATTGGCTGATTAGATATTTGTGTTAACGAGCAGGTGAATAGATAAACCTAACAAAGTGGTCAGTCAGTTTATACTCTGCTTGTGTGTAGTATTAATAAACAGCTTTACCTAGCATGTTGAAGATGAAGTCCTTGGCGGTGTGGACCTCTAAGGCAGTCTGGTCTCCAAACTCCCCCTGCTCCAGTAGTACCAGCTCAGACACCTGTGCTGACAGCTGCTCCAGGGTGGCCCCTGAGCGGAAGTCCACCTCAGACAGTTTCTTGGCGGGGGCCGGGGAGCGTGGAGTCACCGCGCTCATCAGGGACTCCATCTCTACAACCCTGGTAAATGAGGAAGCAGAAAGAGACACGTTGTAATTTTGTTACCCTATATGCTCAGGGTTGGAAAACCACAACAGGCCTACTGTGATGACTAAGGCAGTGGAAACAGCTCCCCCGAGGGATGAATTATACACTCACAGTGCGAGTAATAACTATTTGTTTTAAATTTTAACATTTAGCACCCTAGAACAAACCACAGGGCTATCTGTTTTCAGGATGTCTCTTACAGCAGACTGTATGCTCAGACAGATTTAGTGCTGCTGAGCAGTCATGTTTTCACTTCTATATAATGCTTGCCTTGTTTTCACCAGCCTTGTGTGAATCATGAGACTTAAAGAGGCACTTCCACGGAGAAACACGACATCAGGGAATAACCAACAGTGCATTATAACACTGATGTTTTGTTCAGCACTTCTTAAAGCAGTGATTCGAATTAGGATTTGTTTTAAAAAGACAAATCAACACTGGGCTGTCATACGAGCATCAGCATTCATGCAATCCTAAAATTCATCATGTTCTAAATAGGCGTCTTTGTTTTCAAATGTCATTTTATTAATTTTATAAAATTAACAGCGGGCATTTGAGCCATTCTTACTGTCATTTACACCCAGAACCTGCATGTTGCCTTTAAATTTAACTATATCATTTTTAGCTATTTACACTTTGACAAGCAGTTAATTAAAACCATAACCATTTTCTATTTCTTTTATCTTAATAATGAATCTAGCCATTTATTGGTATTTTGTCCAGTATTCAGAAATTAATATTATAAGCACTAATGCATTACTTTGCTTTCTTTTAACCATCTACCCCAACGACTTACCAACTGCTTAGACAGCTTTTTTGCCACTTAGTCTGTGTGTAGAAATTTTGTTTTATCATTTCATGTACCCCTTGCAGATTATTATAATTTTGTATTTTCTAATTAGTCTTCATTTTTATTTCATGTTTTGTTTTTAATGCAGTTTAGTTTTTGTTAGTTTGCTAAGCAGGCTTGCTCGTTTCAGATTAGTTGTATTGCTTGTGATTGTTTGGTTTTAGTTCAGTTTTTATTAGTTTCATTCTTTTATTATATGGAGGACACATGCCAGAGGCAAGACACGCGTAAATCAACAAGTGTTCCTGGGTCTAAATCTCTTTCTGTTTTTTTTTACTTATACATATGTATGTATAACATATGGTAGAATATACCTGTTCAGCACACATGAACAAAGGACTGAGTCTGTGAAGTTACCTGGTTAAAATGTACTTCATCGTGCCTCACAGTGACCAGACTATGTGGCATAACGGGACAGGAATTTAAGGGTTTTGCGTAATTGGCAAGGCACTGCGTCAGTGGTGTAGTGTTAAAAATACTTGTACTGTTCAACAGGCTTGAATAATTGCATTAAATAGCATGCTCTGAAAGTAACAAGCCTAAAAGTTGCAATGTAAACAAAGCTCAGTCAAGCGGACTGATATCTTGGCCCGTGCCCCACCAAACTAGGTCAATTAGCGAGCCAGCTTCTAGCTCTAAAGCTATAGCCGAGAAAATTAGCCAGACTGCTGTCTAAAAGTCAACACTGGCTTCCTAAACGCTTCGTTAATGACAGCAAATTACGCTGTCCTGCTCCGAATAAATATACATATCAGTGTTGTACTATCGTATTAGCGCATCGTTTGATTTGCAGTGAGAATGTGGGAGCGGTGCCTCGCCCAGAGCCAGCTAATTTCTTTTATTAGCCAATATTAGCTCACTAGCGATATCAAATTAGCATGCAAGCTAACGTGACAGATGGGGACAGGGAATACAAGTGCAGCGTCATACATACACACACACTCACATTCACACTAAAATCTATACACACACATAACCCACACAGATGCATGCACTCAACTAGAGTGGGTGTCGTTAGCTTACGAGTCGCGGATGACAGTGAAATGATTAGCTGTCAGGCTAAAGCTGCCAAATATCCAAAACGGACACACACCCGTAACGCGGTGATGCGAGGGACTTTCTTCGCTATCTTCTATCTTTACTGTTTTTGTGATCCCTTTGCTTCAATCCGCTTTCCTCAGCTGTCATTTCCAACAGGTCCCGGGCACCACCTTTCCCCTGGCAACACCGTCCCAGAAATCATGGTCCTACTCAGAGGATCCAGGGATTAGTAGTATGTGTTGAGAGCACGCCCCGCGTTACAAAACTACTGACGGATTTGTGAGGCCAGGTTTATGATTAAAAATGTACCTCGCAAAGAAGATAAAAGCAGAGCTGAAGGTTTAATATGAGGACTGCACAGCCAGTGTTTTGAAGCTGCAACAGCAGCCGTGTCCTCGCAGCACAGGGGCAGCCTGCTGGATTCTGGGGAAAAAAATACTCCTGTTCACATCTGTATAAATGTCACCTTTAGTTTTAGGTAGCTTATGAAAAGTGGACACGTATCGTCGTATTAGGGTAATGAATTAGGATCATACACTAATATATCTGACAGTAACAGCCTCGTTAAATTATATCGGCCTATCAGCAAAGGATGACATTTATCTGTGTTACCTTAATTTTTCTGTTGTATCACATCCATTTTGTGCCAGCTAAATGCATCAAAACAGTGTGATGAAAAGCTGACATCCACTTTCTTCTGATTATCCAATCTATGGTTGACGGTTGCAGGCATACCCTGGACAGGTGGCTATAGCAGGGCTAACACAGAGAGACGGACAACCATGCACACCTATGGCCACTTTAGAATCACCAGTTAACCTAACATGCATGTTATCTGGCTGTGGGAGGAAGCCGAGGTTGGATGTATTTTAGTCTAACCAGAGATACCCAGACCTCCCTCTTCCCAGCCACTGACTCCAGCTCTTTCAGGAAACTGCACAGGTGTTCCCAAGCCAGCTGCAAAACATAATCTCCTCAGTGTGTCCTGGGATCTGCTGACCAATTGGATATGCTCCAAAACACCTCATCTATGAGGCAAGCAGGAGTCATGCTAGTCAGTTACCCAACCTGCCTCAGTTGGCTCATTTTGGTGCAGAGGATCAGCAGCTCTACTTTGAGCCTTATCTCTAAGGATGAGCACAGGCAACCTACAGAGGAAGCTCATTTCTACTGTGTGAATCTGAGATGTTCTGTCAGTCTACCCGACATCACTTTGAGCAGAACCAGGCCTGGGGAAGGAGGTCGTCAGCGAGCTGCCCAGAATGAGCCTGATGGGTCCGGAGCAGTAGGGTGTTTTGTGGTTTGGGTGGCAGTTAAAAACAAAATCCTTATTGGTCGAATGCCCGTCTACCAAAACTGACTACCTGATTGGCCTAGGTTATATGTACTGAAAATATAATTAATTGAAATGAACTCATTAAAAAATGGCTTTAGGACTAATTCGGCTGAGTGAACGTTCACACATGCAGTTCTCGAAATACTTCAAAGGGTTTTCAAGCATTGTATTCCTAACTTTTAAAGCTGCCGACTTTGCAGCTGAGATTTTGAGACCCTGTTATAACTTTTCTCTAACCTTGTCATCTTCCTTGTGAAATACTGTGTAATTTAAGCCCACAGGGATAGACAGTATCACTTCCAAAATGTTTAGTACCCTCATCCAACAAACTCCAACCCTCTGCCCAAAACGTGTCCTCTCAGCTCAGATTTGAGATGACTGTGATTACGTCCTCGTGGTTTTTATTTTCTTAGCCTTTCAAGATATCTCCAGATGACATTTCATAGTCGGGCTGAATTGAACTTCTCATGACACTGAATTTCAGGTGCAAAACTTTTGGCTCTTTGAGGAGTAACTTCCCTTTTCATATTCCCAAATGATATTTGGTTTTACACAGGGAAGCTGGAATTAAACCCACAAAAAGTAAGTGTTTAAATAAAATGATGCAATAACTTCTCCCTGGGATACCTACAGTAGCAGTTGTTCCATACTGTAGATGAACCGCTTACTGTTTAATATCTGAGGGTAAACCTCGTGAGCACCCTCCAGGTTATTCATATCTTGCATCACTGCTACATTTCACTGGATTGATAGCGCCTGGAATAACCTGTCAGACCTCCCCCTCAGCTTGTCAGTGGATCATTGCCACCTCACAGTCTGCTATCACGCTGTGGCAGTGAGAAGAACTGGCCATATACCGCCACACAGTGTCTGATTCATCAGCCTATCCTGTGCAATAAGAGGAACATTTATCAAGATAATGCCGTACCACACTGCACTTAATAAGAAAGCTGAGGTGTGACACGCTGTCTGCCAAATGAGAGGTAAGAGACAACCATAGCCTTCAGCAGACAGAGTGAGACGCTTCAAAAAATGAGTGCGTTGTCTCTAAAAGTCTTATGATGTCTTCTTTTTTGACTTTTTTTTTAACTGAGGGAGGAAATGATTGGGGAAACATCACCAGTTTTGCTAATATTCCTCCATATATCACCCAGGTCCAGAATTAAGAGCTGCCTTAAAAATATTCCTCTTTGCAGGTCAAATCAGGTGGAAACTGCATGCACGTAGTGGCCCTGCTTCAGGTCAGGTGATAGAGTGATATCCAGAGAGATTGCTCGTTCAGCAAATTTAGGGATGGAAAACATGAGAAAAGTAGCTTCATGGAAGGACATTTGGAATTTTGTCAAATGGATTTAAAAAAACAAGCATTTTAAACGTAATCAATCAGCTTTACATGCAGTTGTTCATTTTAACAATCCCAAAACTCTGCAACCATTCAAGACCTCTTTTGACGATTGAGGATTAATAAATAGCTTCTCAGCAAAATATTTCAATAGAATTTAAATACATTTTGTCTGTGTGGCAGCAAAAATAATAATTGTGGTTTTTAACTGTGTGTCATTCTAGAACACAATGACAGAAAACAGAAGACACTGGCTTGAACCTGTGATAGCACGTGCAGCAGTGGAAAAACAGTCCATTAGAAGCAGAAATCCTGCAGGTCGCAATCAGCTTAATAATAATGCTGATGAAGTGATGTACCCTGGTCTGCATGGGCTCAACTTCAGTCATGTAGTCCAAACTCTACAGAAATGAATATCATTATTGCTATTCTCAGTCTTCAGTTTTAAATGTTTCATGACATCTCTTCTCTTACTTTGGTTCAACTATACTTTCTACAAAGTGCCACATAAATAAAGCTGAGTTAGATATGTACTGAGCCTGTGCATGGGTCTAATGATCCCCAACTAAGTAAGCTGTAGTGGTGAATATTGAGATGCAGATCAGATACATTCATCATGCACATGGCAAGGCAACGTGTAACCATTAATCATATGAATGGTTCATTTTCTGGAGCTGATCGTACAACGTTGATCTTTTAGAGTAAAAAAAAAATAAATAAAATTAAGATTTGCTGCACAATTTTTCCAGAAATAAACAGGCTCAAAGTCACTGTATGCATGCTTATATGTGATTGTGTGTGTGTGTTTGTGTGTGTGTGTGTGTGTGTGTGTGTGTGTATGAAAATCTCCCTTGTGGTTTGAGCTGCATTGTTTGATTCCACTGATTCCACAGTAAGAGTCGCCAGGGGCTTGTTGCCAAGGTTCAGCCAATTGAATTAGGGATTTGCCGTTCCCTCCTCAGTCCAACCCTCCTGACCATTTCCTGTTTCTAGGGGTCCCTGAGGACCCTTCCTCTCCATTCAGCTGTAGACTGTAATTGTATTTAGGATGCCAGTGCAGAGCCCAGTGGAGTACACGTTGAGGAGAGCGAGAGAGACAAAAAGAGATAGAAACAGAGTCAAAAGGAGGCCTAAACATGGCCAGGGAAATAAAAGGAAGAAGAAGAAGAATAGTGAAAGGGGAGATTCTTAAAGATGGATTTCCATAGAGTGGAGGGGTGGTTGTGGTGGTGGGGAAGAGAGACAGACTGACTTACCACCCATACAAATGGAAAACAAGGTCATTGTTCTCATTAGATTTGCAAGGCTGAATGACCTAGGCCTACTGGAGACAGTATGGTGTAAGTACTGCAGTACCCGTGCTTAAAAGCAGGACTCTAATAGGCTATTATATGCAGACACATAGAGGCAGGAGCAAAATGATTTTCTTCACCCTCCACACAATCTGCAAGAGGCCTATCTCAAATTAACTATTATATTTAAACTCTATGGAGTTAAAAATAACTCTGAGTATGCCATTAGGCCATGTGGATTTTTAGATTAATATAATACATTAGAATCAAACAGCCACTGTAGCAATGGAATATTTTAGCCTAATTCATTGATAAACTTTCTCCTGACTGTCTGGGAAGCATGTTTGCATAATATCACAGTGTTAATAAATTCAGGTGTGAATTAATTCACTACATGGGGGCAATTATAACTGTGAGTTTAAATGACAATGCATTCCTGACATTAACATAACCACAGGTGTGGCACACTGGAGCCATCTGGCCTAAAGGGCTCCTTTACATTGATGTATCACGTGAGGTGAGGCGATACATCATTGTAAAGTGCCAAAAGACCTTTTCCTAAAGTTTTCTCTCTTTGAACACACACTGCCTGCTGCAGATGGAAACTGGATACACAATTATGAATACCTGTGGGAGAACTTGCACAGTCTTTATCAATGGTATGGTGCTGTATGGTATCATCGTGGTTTGACTTCAGTGCCATATCTGGTGTGACTTCTCACTGACGCTGTCAGGCTTTTGAATCAAGTTAGGCAGCAGACAGATGTGTAGACTAGTGAATAGTGAAAGCGAATAATAGAGTTAATGTAACACATGCCAACCAAAGTGAGACCCCAGAGTGCCCAGGCACAGTTGTTGGAGTCAATGCATGTGAGCTCAAACACCAATAAACATATTCACTTTGTTGCTCTACATCAGATAATTCTCATTCCAAAGCAAGTTAATGCACCTGCCTACTCTTTTTTTGAGTGACATATCTGCCAGAAAATGAGGCTGAGTGCATTTTGATTGCACATTCTTCAGCTCCGTCTCAAACCGTTACGTTGCAACTAACTTGTGAGGAGATCTAGCCTGACAGGCTAAGACACAGAAGTTCACACTAGCAGATATTATCTATTCAAAACTCGGGGCATATCTTTCAACACAATGATGCACTGTATCACTCTCACATATTTTATCACAAACCACAGCTTTTGTGACTGTTCAAATTCAATAATTGCAGCTGTGTTTCTGTCCGTGGTGCCGTCCTGCGTGTGTCTGGCCAACTCTCTCTGTGGTTTCAACCCCTGGCTTAGATCCAATGGGACCATAAAGCTATCTTTGGTGGTGCCCAACAGTTTTGTCTGACATGTGTTGGTCAGGGTCTGTCCTTCTGTTGCACTGCTTGGATCAAAGGGGGAAGCTACTCCACCCATCTGTGTCACATTTAATTTATCAGAGGCACGACAGGCCTTGCTTGCCTTGATTGTGAGGGCGTGACACAGATCCACATGTCTGCCCATCGACACGGCAGAGAGAAAGAAGCAGATATAAAATGGCACGAGATGACTGAAAGCTGATTCAGGTAAATTGATGAATTAGACACAGATGAATTAGGCATTAATATAGAACTGCTAAAAACCAAAAGTGAAAGCATATGGCATTAGTGCCCTTCCACTCCTTCGCCATTGGTCTAATTCTTTCTCCCTCAACTAAAGATAAGAGCCCTCCTTGGTCTTGCTTTGATGACCAGGTGCTGGGCAGGTGGTATCGAGTGACAGGAGGTAGCTCTGCATGTGTGTGCATGTGTTTGTTTGTGTGATTGTATGTGTGTTGGTGTGATAGAGGAAAATCTATCCCCACAGTAATGAGAGAGGTGCCAACTGCTCTTCCATCTGGCATTGAAAAAAAAAAACTTTCTCTTTCTCTCTTCCCTCCTTCCTTTCTCACCCCTACATTTCTTATCATCTGTTCATTTGCTTCTACTTCAGTATCATCCATTTTGACATTTTCGGATGATGTAAACACTCAACTGCCCACACGCACTTCATCCTAGCCCAACACATTAGACCTGAGAAATTCAAGCTACACCTCCCACTGAATTTGAAATGGGTACACCAGCTACTCATAAATGGAGCCAATTGGCAAAAACATCTGGTTACAAAATATCTGTGACTTGAATGTACTGTACTGTAGTTGTTCTTAGGAATTTGCTTTTTGTCCCTTCGCAGTGAATATTTCAGATAAAATTCAGGGGAAAAAAACAACAAAAAAACGAACTACTGCACAGCCCTTTTGCAGGCAACCTTTCACAGTCACACAAAAACAAAACTACGCAAAAGCTTTCTCTGATGAGGCACACGTACACTACTCACTTGATTACCTCTGATATGGTTATAGAAGGTCTGAAAGCAACTCCACGAATGTCTAGATACTACCGATTTATGCTGATGCTAATGCGAAGGAATGATTTAATTATACATGAGAAGAAATATTCAGATTAACATGAAAATCCAATTTTCATTCTTAGGATTAAAGGATTGTTCTCACCATTGTTATTCACTGCTAAACCAAAAAAATAAAAAAATAAAAATGAAAAAAACCCTGCTTATCAGGAGTATGAAGGCTTTTCCCTTTCAGAACACTGAAACCTACAGCCAACTGAACGCTGGCTCACATGCAGCAAAGCATCATTGTGGATGCAGATGCAACAGGATTACAGTACATTTGTTGAAATCTTGCATAAACACTACAGCCAAATAAATGCAAAAACTGGGTGTGCGATCAGTCTTCTCTTTTCAAATTTAGGATTCTAGCAGATGCGTCCATATTCATACGGGTGAATTACCTTCGAGAAATGTGGAATATTAATGAAAACTGGCAAGTCAAGGACAAGAAATATGATTGTTTGAAAGGATAACAGCTACATACTGCTACACTTCTAAGTTTGATTCAGAAGTCACGTGGGCAGGTAGGAAGGACAAAAGAGAAGGTAACAAAGAAACAGGAAAAATAGCAAATGCAGACAGAGCTCAGGTAAAAGCAAACAAAGTCCAAAAAGAATAATCCAAAGCTAAGTGCAAAGCAAATGTGAAAAGCACGTGTAAAATAAAAATATTATCAAGCATGTGTTGTTCTCTCTGCACATTACCCAGCATTTTTAATGGGTCTAAATTATTGGTCACATTTTTCAAAAAATATGGCTCAAAGGACATGAATCATTC
>VUQK01020755.1:0-19225 GCA_015106715.1 Bujurquina vittata
CTCCCGAAGTCAAGCGCATTCACCACCGTAGTGAGATCAAACGTGCTCATTGTGAATGAAACTGCTCGTGCTCTGTGGCAGATTGCAAATTGCGGTGAAACGATCCAGACTCACGGAAGCCGGGGCGGAGTCCGCAGCGCGCTCCCGTGAGAGTCAGAGGAGCGCAAACTTGCTTGGATTTGAATCGGTAGGTTTTGTATCCAATAAAGCAAGAATGTTAACAAATAAATTGGACAATATTTTGGCAATTTAGTGATATTTCAACAGTTGCGGTCTCGACCGGTCTTGAAATAAAATCCCGAGTCCGCAACGTCCGAGACCGAGACAAGACCGAGACCAAATGACGTCGAGTCCATGACAAGACCAAGACCATCAAAAAGCGGTCTCGAGACCGGTCTCGAGACCAAGACCGATCTCGAGTACTACAACACTGCTATACTCATATGGACTGGGTGATGCGTTAGGAACGATATGAAGCCCCAGTGTTTGATGGAAATGAATATTATCAACCTACAGAGCACTAAATTCACAGACATACTGAAAATCAAAGTGAATCAATTCCTTCATCCTCCAGGAACTGCCTACAAACTCTCGCCACATGAGGCCGGGCATTGTCGTGCACCAGGGGGAACCCAGGACCCACTGCACCAGCATAAAGTCTGACAATGGGTACAAGGAGTTCATCCTGATCCCTATGCTGAAGGTTCGGTTGCCTAGCCTGTAGAGGGCTAAGTGTCCCCTGTGCATACCGGTCCTGCTGATTAGTTAAAGCCCGTCTATGACCCTGAGGTCTTCAACTCCAGGCCTCGAGGGCCGGTCTCCTGCAGGTTTTAGACGTGTCTCTGCTTCAACACACCTGAGTCAAATATAGAAGTCGTTAGCAGCACTCTGGAGAACCTGACTGCATACTGAGGAGGTGATTCAGCCATTTGATTCAGGTTGTGTTGGATCAGGGACACATCTGGAGCTGAATACCCCTGCCGGTCTCCTGGAATCTCCTCCATGTTCGTGAGACTGTGCTGGGAGACACAGCAAACCCTCTGGCAATGGCACGTATTGATGTGTAACCTCTATGAGATCCAGGAATTGCTTCATACTACCAGTAGCGGCACAAACACAATCCAAAAAACAGGGAACAAACAGTCAAAAAAGATGAAAAGGGAAAAAAGTGCCAGTGGCCTCCACCAGTGAAACTATTCCTGATTTGAGGGTTGCTTCATTGTTGCCCCCTAAGCAGCTGAAACCGATTAACAACCCCCTCTGATGCTTAACTGACCAGATCAATATCCTATAAGTTTAACTGAGTTGATACTAAACTGATTAAAAAGGGTTCATTTAATTTTTCGAGCAGTGTATTATGCAAAAAAAGAAAGTTTGTGGGATTCAGCTTCTCAAATGTGACGCTACTGGAGGCTGTTTGTGTCACACCTGGAATTAAATCATACATCTTTCCAAGTGTCTCACCAACATTTGCCACACTTGACATTGTTTCCTTATTTCATATATATATATATATATATATATATATATATATATATATATATAAAGCAAATGTTGGTGAGACACTTGGAAAGACACTCGGATGGAAGAAACAACACGTGCCAGTTTTCTTTTTCGGCATTAGGTGTTGATTTGATTTCACCTGTAACACAATAAAAATTAAACTGTTTAATTAGACCGCAGAGTTAAGTCAGGACTGTAATTAATTTAACGATAGCAAATATCTGCTTGATTAAAAACCTTACTGATTTCCTTTGAATGTTTCATTGTTGGCCTTCCATGCTGACCATATATTGTAGAAGTATAAATCTGTGTCTGCCATTTATTTTCTGATGTGTGAAACCATCACAGACACTGAGACAGTTTCTTGCCCAGACAAAAACATACTTATGACTGTCTGTCTTCACGTGATAGACCTGTTACAGACTGGTTACTGGGCCAAGATATACACCACACGATGCTCAGTATGAGCCGAGCTGGAGAGGCTCCAGCCTCCCTGCGACCCTGCCACTGATAATGGACAGATGGATAGATGACACTTTCCCCGGCGCATCCCAAGCCTCAAAGTAAATCTTTATCAAACCAGAAACCGGTAATGCCCGCTCTTTCCCTTGGCTTGCTGCAATCTGCTCTCTTCACGTCGTGACTTCAGTTTTGTATTTTTTTAAAGCAACAAATGGAAGTTGTTTTATTAACATAACTTAAGTCAATTTAATTCTGTTTGAGTTATATAGGACCAAACCACAGCAAACAGCAGCCTTAAGGTGCTTTATAGTGGAAGGCCATTCAAGTAATGACATTTTGAAGAGATTATTTTTTGTAGTAGTTGTTTTATGCATGGCTTCATCAGAATCTTCAGTTCGTTGAGCCTGTTGAGTTCTCTAAGGGTCTCGTACAGCATTTCAATTGGTTGGAGGTCTGGACTTTGACGGGGTCCTCCAACACCTTTATTCTTTTCTTTTTTGGCCATTCAGTTGTAGATTTGCTGCCGTGCTTGGGATCATCATCCTGTTACATGACCCAATTTGGCTTAGCTGTCAGACAGATGGCCTCACATCTGACTGTAGAATAGTTTGGTATACAAAGGAGTAACCCCTTCTGCCATGCTCTTTTTAGAGTGAAGAGGCTTTCTCCTGGCAACTTTCCCAAACAAGCCATACTTAAGCAGTCTTTTCCTAATTCCTCTGTCATGAACCTTAACATTTAACTTGCTAACTGAGGCCTGTGGAATCTAAGATGCAGCTCTTAGGTTTCTTTTGCAGTTTCTCCGAGTCTGATCCTGGAATAAATTTCTTTCCACTTCTGGAAGGAGTCGGGAATGCTCCAGACTTGCAAACTGCCAACACTTGTACTTTTATAGAAGTGGCTACACTTGCTGGTGATCAAGTACATTTGATTAGCAGCACCCGGAGCTACTTTATTCCTATAGAAGCAGTGAATGTTCACTGCTTCACAGGACTGCAGAGTCCTGTGAAAACTCTCTTTTTCACAGGACTGTATGCTAAGAAGGTCACATAAAACAAGAAAATGAAGGAAATTAGATGCCTGAGATCATTCTGATTTTATAATTTGAGCATATTGGCACATCTGAGCTGCACCATGTTGCTTTAACAGATACAAATGAATAATGAGAAAAAAAAAATCTGATTTAAAAAAAGGAGAAAAAATGGAAAGATAGATGGAACTATCCATCTGCCTACCTTTGGTTCACAGTCCACTTGATCGTGCACGATTAGACCACACAGCAAGGTCCATAAGATGGATTATGCAGTATTTCATCACACACTAAATGTGACCCTGTGTTATATGCCTTTTCCGTATTAAATTTCAAATTACATCCTGTTAATTTGTGGATGAAGCATATTAAATGAAACCTTGAAACCATGAAGTATAGAGGTTGAGACCAAGAGACATCACTGTATTTAATTTAAGGAACCAGTGGGCCGTCTGTGAAATGAATTAGTCAGCAGGAAGTGTGTAATTGTGCTTCCTTGATACATTATCAATCAGTAAACTAAGGAAAGGAGACAGCTGAGCGGTTTCAAAAATTACTATTATCTGAAATTAAATTGAAAACACATTCTTACACTTACAAATGTTCAGTAAATAAACATGTAGCAACATGTAATGATGGGAGTGCATTTTATTCACAGGGGTTAGGAATTAGGGATTTCATTTTTAAGTGCATGATTACATCCAGAAAGGCCCTTGTGTTTGAAATGTCTTTGCAAGACACGGAATTTGTTATCATCATTAAACCGTTTGTAAATTAGGCCCAGCTGGTTGACCGTGCTGTCTGAGGTTTGGAATTAATGAGGACCTGTTGAACATTAAATGAAACAGTGGGTTATCCTATTATGTTTTAGAGATTTAATGTTTATTCCGGCTATGGAATTACTCGCCCGAGAAACACCACTGGAGAGTGACAACCACTTTGTCAACTGCTCTCTCCCACCGGTCGCCTGGGTTGTCTTTTTGCATTGCAGACTTGGCACGAACAGTAAATGGCAGAGCTACTTGAAGCCAGTGAAGAGAGAGAAGGATGGTACAGTAAATGTTAGATTCAGGATGGGACAGGCACTGTTACTGTCAGATAAGCGCAGAGCTGAAATCATGGCATGTTAGCAATCCAGTGGGAATCGCCGGCATGTCAGTGAGGTGAAAAAAATTGGGAACAAGAAGGGAGGAAAAAGCAGAGCCACACTGAGCCTCGGCAAAATTATGGGTATGAGTACTGAATGGCAGCTGAATTGCTCAAACACTGCATTTGCTTAAATACAAATAAATAAATCAGATTGAATGTAAAACTGTACAATTCTGAAAGATCTTCCTTCAATTTGTGTTTACCGGTGACTCCAAGAGATGCAACACGGCAAAGAATAGGACACATCAAAATGTGCATGTGCACTCTGTATAAGTCTGAAGTCTGTTGACCACCTAAGCAGATGCCCCATTCTTGAGCAGTGGCAGTAAACATCGGCAGCATTATCAAAGGCTTCAGCTTGCCCTGCTCTCCATCAAGTCTCCACTCAGCTAATGCCTGCATCTGTAATGTCCCAGAGGCGGCCTTATCTCCCCCGGCCACTTGGATTCATTGCCAACCTCCAGTTCATGGCGAAGCTCTGATCTGAAGACAAGCTAGGTGCGTGCCAAGGTGGGCAGCAGAAAAAAGTGGCCTCCCACCACCAGTACTCATCTCTCCCACTCACACCGTGGACGCCAACAGGTCCCCAGCACCCCCCCCCCCGACTGTGGGAACAAATGCAAGTCTCTTTAGTAGATTAGACTGCTCTTTCCCTGCGTGCTGTCCCTCAATTTCAAGTCCCGCAGTGACCGCGTTCAGGTTGGAGTTTAATACCACCCCAGTAACACGGATCAACAAGATGGAGCTTACACAAAAAAGGCATCATAAATGTAATCTGCTGAAAAGAAATAATCTTCAGAAAGATTAAAACAGCTGCAGCCACAGTTTGACATCACCAGCTCCTCAACAGCTACAAGAAAGTACTTTCAGCTGCTGTTTGCTTTATTTTTTATAAGACGTGGTTACATTTGAATCAAGTTTACAAGGGCGATGGCGGTCTTTCAGATAATGCAAAAAACATTTTGTTGAAACAATGTGCGTTTCATCAAAAGTGAAGATATCATCAAAACAGCATTTTGAGTATTTGGACTTTGTGGTTTTGTTTCCTTGCTTTCTGATTTCTTTCGTTGTGAATCTTTGTGGTTACTGGTTTGTTTAAAGTTATATTAGCTTTCTGCATTTCCTCAGGGGTTCTCAGGGACTTTAGAGTTTAGTTCTCCCGCCGCGTTCCCTTCCTCGTGTCTGCTGAGGGTTCTTGTTATTTCCATGTTTTGTATTCAATTCTCTTTCCCTAACTATCCCCAGCTGTGTTCCCACCTCTTATCCATCCTCTCGTTATCCTGGTGTCTGCGTTTTCCTTTGGCTTTCGTTGTCCCTCCACGCTGTGTGATCCTAGTTCTAGTTATGACTTATGGCCCAGCCCTAGAACCTATCATATCATTCACGATAATACCGGTAAACAAATCTTGCCTGGAAAAATTTATTCTATCATGATATGCTTTCATGGCGTAAATATGTCACCCCAATACGCTCACGTGTTGGGCTGACAGCGATATTCAAGTTGTAAAAGGTGAATGCAAACATGGCTAAAAACATTACTGCTGAAGAATTTATTCCTAAGAAAGGAGGTACTTAAAAAGGGGGAAACACCTCTGACTAATCTCACCATCTCAAGCATCAGCACCGGTGTCTTTACCAGGATTGTGTGAAAGTCCGGCAGCTAACACTACACAACCAAACCAATGTAAGCTAGTTCAGCATGACATCGCCAGCTGTAAATCAAGCAAGCACTGCAAAGATATTACCCAAGCTGTGACAATTCGCTTGGCAAAAGATATGATGCCAATCCAAACTGTGGAGAAGGAAGGCTTCGTCTTGTTAAAAAGCTAGACCAGCGTCCCAAAAAGGAAACATTTTTCCAAGACGGCACTCCCGCACATGTATGAAGAATACTGTAAAAAGGTGCGTTTCTGTCATTGCGAATTACTACACATCGACCACCGATTTATGGTCAAGTAGGACCGCAGAGCCTGAAACTGCACTTTAGTTTTTGTGTTTTTGTCTTGCAGATTTTTTCGATCTAAATAATAGAAGGATCATTTTTACTTTTTATACTTTGAGACTGAATACTTTACTTATTGAAGTCATTGCAGTAAAAAATGAACCTGTTTTTTTGTTTGTTTGTTTGTTTGTGTGTTTTTAGTTTTTACATAATACTGCAAAGCAACCCGTTAATTTAATTTTGTCAAATTAATATGATTTCTTTTTTGGGGGGTTATATCGCAAAATGTATCATTATCGTCAGAATCCTCTGAAATATCACAATATTGTGTTTGAGCCATATCACCCACCCCTATTAGGTTGTAAGTGTGTTTTCACCTCAGTTTGCTTCAGTTTTGAAAGACTCAGATAATGACACAGACAGATGAATAAGTAAATGGTGTGTGGGAGCATATAAGTGTGCTATGTTAAAGGACTAAAAACCAGTACACAAATGAAAAGAACCAAGTAAATCACAGCACACAGCAGCCAGTATTAAAACATAATCAAATCAAATGGTAACGTTCATATGCACTTGAACATCAATGATGAAGTATTTGTATCTCTAATGGAACACATTTATCTTTTCCCACCAATTTTAACCTCTTCCCGAGTGGCTTACAGTAAGTGAACAGTTATTTTGCAGGACTTGCTCAATAGGGATACGGACTGAGAAAGAAAGAGACAGCATTAAGCAAAACCTAGCAATTTATTAGCCAAAAGATGCAAAAACCCTTATTTACACTGAGGTATATTAGTCAGTGCTGCGAGTGTAGAGTGAAACTTTAAATAGCCCGGCCAAACAAATCACATGGTTCTGGGTCAAAGGACAGAGTCTAGAGGTACTCCCAGTTACACTGACAAGCTCTGCCTACCTGGAACCTGCAAGACAACACTGAGGGACAAACAGAAAACGGAGCAGGCCGTGGCAAAGACAGAGGCTGTCACGAGCCATCACAGCTGTAAGAACATCTGTGACATGCACCAAAGCTTACCTAAAACTTCATTTCCATTCACATAAGCCATGCATTTACATACATCATCAGCTGGAATACCGGATGCATCTGAATATTGCTAGACTTCCAAAGTTGACCACAACTACGTGCAACAATAACACCCATCACAGCAACTGTGGAATTACTCTCATCGACTGACAGTATGTGTTACACAGCTATGAAGAGCTTGTTGTGCTAGTACGAGCTATTCAGATCTGGCAGATTCTTGTAAACTTATCCAGAGGCTGAAACAGCAGCCGACACCTCTCGCTTCCTGTCGCGGTGACACCTGGAGGTGGTGAATCCACCATCAACAGGAAAGGGCGGAGGAGGGGATGATGGTTGCTGATATCGCTGTTCTTTCTTTGCAGATATCGCTCAGTGTTTTCATGTCAGAAGTCAATTTGAAATCACTGATGATTTGGATATGCTCCAGTGAAATTTCACAGTATAAGTCTGTAAACTTATACTGTGTATAAAATTACACAGTAAATCTAATTATTTATAATCTCTCGCTTTTTTTGGAAAACGGTAGTTTGCTGTTAACTCCGCACTGACTATGCAAATGCAAGCAACTGCCAAACACCTCACCAACTGACCTCAGTGCTTAAGCCTGTCAAAACTGCACTGAGCTGCAGCTTATGAGCAAAACTTCAATACTTGTTTAAATATGAGAAATCACATCACCATGGCATTATGGGATACGGCTCTCACACACACTGTACACCATCTATAGGGACTCCGGTACCCACAGAGGCATCGTTTAAACTTTAGGACCTCAAAATCATAAACCAGTACATAACTTAATCGCGCTGAAAAGGCCGCTGACCTTCCTGTGGTTCAGCCACAGATTTCCTCTGAGGCAAGACCAAAGGTCAGATAAGCAGCTCTTGATTTACAGAGTGGAAAGAAAAATCTACATTATACAGCACATTGTGTTTTGATATGGCTAACTTATAAACTGTGAAATTAATGTACAAGTAAAAAGTGATTAAAAAAAAGACAGTTGGGTAGAGAAAGAAAGAGTTAAAATTATTTGAACTGCTCTTTTCAAATATCAATGACTTTATTGACTTGCATGTAAATTAATGTAATCGAGCACCTTTTTGATAGCTGCAGGATTCCATCATTTATTCACGGACTTGCGTGGATACGAGCTCATGTGCTGAACACGAGTAGATTTTACCAGGAGAGATCGGATCATTGCATTTTTTTTTTCCAAAATAGATTTAAAGGAATAGAAAGAATAAGTTCAAAAAGACTATTTTAACAAACTAGCTAAACCATGATATATAAGTATGTATATGTTCATGATTTGATCTCAGAGATTAAAGAAGTGATATTTCAAAGTGGATAAATCACAGCTATCCTGTTTAATTAGCATCACTGCCTCCTTTGGTCAGAAAGTCTGCCCAGCTCGCTTCGTGTTACCGTGTGGCTGCAGATAAAAAAGCTTCTCTGCTGAGATTATGATTTAACAAGGTGCGTGGTTAGGCTTGCAAAATAGCACAGGATGCCTGATCAAACGCGCCGTGATTGGCCTCCATCCTCTGAACCATTAACCTTAAAACAGTGTGATGGATAGTGCAAAGTCAAATCTTGCATGGCTTCATTTGAATGAAGACTAGGTGGGAAGAAAGTGAAAGGCAGAGCAAAGCTGACTGGCAGCCAAAAATGGACTAAATAATGTACACTCAGCCAAGTGAACCTTGGGAGGCGTCAATGTCAGTCAAGCTGCTGATGCTATGATATCATTAGCGTGATGTTGGATTTTACATACGTTTATTGACCTTTCTAACACTTTGGATTGGAATTAAAGCCTGGATCAAATAAGCAGCGGAAGCCCGATTAGCGTGGTTGCACAGCCAGTATATTTGGCAAATGGCATTGTTTATCTGGTCATGATTATTATACAGAATTGCTAAGATTCAGCATTTTCCGGGAGAAATGTCATCTCGCAAAGGAGAGGAGGTGCTGACACAGAATTCACACTAGAAGAAACAAACTCTATAAATCTTTAACGTGTATAATTTGACACACAGTCTAAAATATTATCGATATAACCTCCCAACACCCTGCGTCCTCATATGGGGACGTTGCATGTTGGCTTTGCTGCACCTTATACTTCATTATGCTGGAAAACAAGCCCACTGTCCCCATCTGAAGGCATTTATTTAACAAAATACAACTCCTGTTCGAAGATTTAAACACACATCAGGTCCATCTAAACACAAATTAAAAATGCGTCGCAAACAGGAGTTCAGGTCTCGAGTTAAGAACTGTGAATGTAGCTGTAAATATACAAACGTGTGATGCTTACCGTGTAAGCCGCACAGAGAAATTGTGCTCTCTGACTGCCATGGTTTGTATCCCAACAGCTGGGAGTTTTTATTATGAGGCGTTATATCTATAGAGAGCAAAGATGAACTGAAAGCATCGCTCGCTGTGTGAAAACCCATTTCTCTTCTCTGGTTTTTGAATCAGAATGAGCTCCGACTACTTATTTTATGTCTCCTTTCTTAACTCTTATTTCGTCCCATGTTTTTATCTTATTTGATTATTTTAGATGTGCGGCACTTTGGTCAAGAGCTGCTGTTTTAAAATGTGCTGTATGCTTCCCCCCCGACTATCTCGCTGAGCTCATTTCACCGTCTGCACACCGACACAAGTGCTTTCACATTATCTTCATCTGGTAAATAGATCATTCTCACACATACCTAGTCATGAAATGTATCAATAACACATCAGTCCACATTTGAGCTGTCGATGTAGCAGAAATTCATCAAAGTCAGCAAACAGAGGAGGGCGCAGACACTTTTTCAAATTGCCAAGATCTGTTCAATGAGCCGTACTCACGAATGATTTATTTGCTCATTTCTCGAGCGACTGTATAGTTTGTAAGTGCTTCAACATATCTGAACAGACGGTCAGACCAAGAGAAGTAATAAAGTACTTAACAGAAGACCACAGTGATCAAATATACCATTTACCACCATGTATCATGTTTGCGCGCCACTTTCTTGCAAACTTTGACAACATCCAAATGTGACAAAGCCTCATCAAAGAAACACAATGTAAAGTTTAAATTAATTAAGTGTGGCTGCAAAAAGACAGCACGCACTTGGAAAGATAAAAGACAAATACTCAGGCAATCAGGCAGCACGGCAGTGAAAAATACACTCTTTTTCCATAAAATAAATAAATTGCAGATACGAAGGCCAACTCAATTATAAGTAAGACAACGGGTAGCAAACATTTCCATACAACTCATTAGAAGGGATACAAGATAATACAGCTGATTCAAATATACAATGCTGTGAAAAAATATATTTGCCCCTTCCCAGAGTTCTTGTTTTTTTGTACATTTATCACAGTTACATGCTTCAGAACCTCACACTGATTTTAATATTAAACAAAGATAACCTGAGCAAATGCAAAAATGCAATTGTAAATGATGATTTATTTTATTAAGGGGGAAAAAAAGCTATTCAGACCTACCTGTCCCTAAGTTGAAAAAAAATAATTGCCCCCTAAACTTAATAACTCGTTGTGGCACCCTGGCAGGACAAATCTCACTTCTGCGATTTTTCAGATCGCCATGGAGGAATTCGAGCCCACTCTTCTTTCAGGATTGTTTTAATTCAGTTTTCCACCATGAAAGCCCCGTTTCAAGTCAATACCATTCAATTTTATTTATAAAAATACCAAATCCCAACAATGGCTGCATAAAGATGCTTTCTATCGTACAGTAAAGACCCTGCAATAACAGCGAGGATTTAACTAGGTCACTCCAAAACCTCTTCTTTTCAGCCATTCAGGGTTGGACTTGCTGGTGTGTTTCGGATCATTGTCCTGCTGTTTGAGCTTCAGGGTCCAAACTGAAGGCCGGACATTCTCCTTCAGGATTTTCTGGCAGAGTTGTTTCCTGGTTCCATCAAGCAAGCCAGCCAGGCTCCCGAAGCAGCCAAGCAGCCCCAGACCATCACACCACCACCACCATGTCTGACTGTTGGTATGATGTTGTCTTTGTGAAAAGCTGGTAAATGCCGGATACGGGATTTAAACTTTCCAGGACGTTCACTTTTTGCCTCGTCGGTCCATAGAAGGAAGACTTTTGGGAGAACAATCAAATGTATAATGAGCTTTGGGATTCACTGAGGCCTCCAGTTCTTCAGATGTTGTTCTGGGTTCCTTTGTGACCTCCTGGATGAGTCGTTGATGCGCTCTTGGAGTCATTTTGGCAGGCCGGCCACTCCTGAGAAGGTTCACCAATGTTCCAGGTTCTCCATTTGTGGATAACGGCTCTCACCGTGGTTTGCTGGAGTCCCAGAGTTTGTAACCCTTTGTTTCTCATCTGTTCTTCAGTTTCTGTTAACATGACATGATATTACTTTCCTTCACTTTGTCACGCAGATTCTTCGCGGGTGATTTCTTGATTCAACACGTCGGCAGTAATCAAGCCTGGGTGTGGCTGGTGAAAACTGACTCGGCTTTCCAAGGAAAATGTGGTTAATCACAGTCAATTCATGAGAGAGGGCAATTAGTTTTCCACACAGGGCCAGGTAGATCTGGGCAGCTTTTCCCCCTCATAAATGGAACCACCATTTAAAAACTGCATTCTGTATTTACTTGGGTTATCCTCTACTACTATTATGAATTTGAATGATGATCTGAAACATGTGACAAAAGGTAAAAAAAATAAATGAGGAAAGGGGCAAACAGTTTTTCACAGCACTGTATTACAGTGCTCACAAGTAGCTTGACATGTAAACAAAAAAACACCCAGAGTGACACAAGCACAAGAAACCATTTTAGTTTTTGCAATAACTGGCCATTAAGAATACAAACCAGGCTTTGAATGTGACTCCAAGTATCTGCCTTGACTACTTGGTTTTCTCTCTAATGGTTTTTGCTTTGTGGATCTTTTTGGTTTAAAATAAGGATGTCGGCAGCACACAATAGAAACGTTTGCTGTTCTTTTGTGTCAGAGTGTGTGCAAGTATGTGTATGCAAACGTCTGTGTGTGTGTGTTGAGAGCAGTGCTTTTAATCAGTGTTATGTATAGTTTTAATTTGGCAATGCTTAATATTCCTGTCCCCATTACACTCAGATAGTGTTTAAGCTGCAAAATTGAATTTTTAAAATGAATCATTGCAACAGCACTATGCACTAGTAGCACAGATAATTCAGGCTGAAAAATAACATTGCTCTCTTTTTTTTTTTGCTTCCCTCTGCCCAAGGAGGATGGATAAGCTGCTGCAGAGAAAGGTTCGAACATCACATGGACAACTATGATTACTGAGAACTGCCTACCTCTAATGCTATAAAAAGAACCATAATGCTTTATATGCAGGTTTAATATTGCTTTTTGAAGAATGCACAAACAACAAGATTGCACTTGTGTTATGGACTCCACATTAACATAAAACAATAATGTACCTGTAAAAACAAACCCCTAAAGTGACTGGAAATAGCAGGGGCTGCGACTCACTACACATGCTGCTCGTGTAAAGTGCAATACTCTGAATAAGCATATTATTTGCAACATGATCACATTTTAAGGACATTTTACTGCTGATAGTGTTGCTCAACAATACATGGGTTGCACTGCATGTTAGTCAAATTACTCAAATACATGTAATTCTAGGTTTAATGTTCAATAAAAGGGGCATTTCGTCAGTATTTTATAAACTAAGCTGGATTTCAGGAAGAACGACTGGGGATGTTTCTGCGTCTGTCGACAGGATAAGGAATATGTCGCCACCGTTATTACTCAGTATGTAATTCAACCCGGTCACACCATTTTGGGAGGAATATTACCAGAATATATATGAATAAAAGTACCAAGCCACCTACACATTACACCTCCAGGAGCTGCTAAGCCATCAAACCGTTTGCCATGAAGCTCCCAGCATACAGTTTTTGTGCTATGTTGCCGTATTACAGTAGTGTTCTAAAGATCTCTGTAGAACGAGCCATTCTTTCACAACTGTTTGTAAAGGAGGACTGCATGCTTGATTTTATACATCTGTGGCAATAGGACTGAAAGCACCTGTTAATTAAGACGCTTTTGTCCATATAGTGGAGAATTGGAGAAAGTGTATTTTGCAGCGACGCTAACCTAAAGACCACGCAATCTCGAAAAGAATCTGTACTGACACATGGTTACAAAGTGATGAAAAATAAAGGCATTTAAGTGCAAAAGTTTTAAATGCATTTTTCCAAAACAAGTATGCAACTTTTGAAATAATAGCAAATGCCATTGCTTTAATATTTACACGTTTGCCGCCTCTGTGCAGCTGCAGACGCCCGTGTCCCTGAGATGTCACGTAAGACGGTGTAAATCAAAAGGTCAGATTATTTTCAAAACAATAAACAAACATACACCGTATGTTTTATTTACCAGGGATTATCTACTCGCTTGGATGCTTCGGAGGCTGATTTATCCAGTGACCATCAGCTTTAACCAATCATTAAAACTGCAGCAGGCAGATGGAGAGAAAAAAGCAGAATCTGAAAACAGGCAGCCTTCTACTACTCAGACAGGCGTGGATGCATGCAAATGCTCTACATGCCCCAAAAGGAAGGTTCTTTTTGCTTATTATTGGTTTCAAATGAGTTTCAGCCACTGCTCCCCAAGGTGAGAGTCCTCACTTTAACCAATGTCTTGCTGCCTGGGTGGGCAATTTGAGGGTAGTCTAATCCCGAGAACACACTGGGTGTGGCTGCCTCACACTCCTGCTCCAATCAATGTATCTATGATTCTGGATAACTAGAACTCTGCTCCAAAAAGCAGCTTTCCGCTCTGATCTGCGTCCGTTTTTAAAAAATATTTATCTATTTATTACAGAAACCATGCCAAGCAGCAGTGGGGGCAGCAAGTCAGGCACAGAAATGACATAGCCAGGCTACGTTATTTTCAAACCCTGCGAATACCAAAAAAATTTGGTTTCTGAAATGGTCGCAGTCTGATACGAAGGAGAGAATAAGAGGTCACAGACATGCATCTACTATATTCCCGGAGTAACAGCCGACTCCAGAGCTGAGGAAGAATGGATGATTCTGAATAACTAGAATAATATCAGACAAGTGGCCAGCTTAAGTGTCTAATATTGGGACATTGAGTTGACTAATAATAGGCGAATGGTGGAATGTTAGGGTTGCATTCAGTGTTGTTGGGGTCCAGATGATCCCACACATTTGATTTCCTGACATTTGCCACTGCTATCAATTAACCAGAGACCAAACAAGCAGCCACTGCCTGACTGATTCTCATCAACCAACATTTTAGTTGACCATCAGGGCACGGGAAGGAATAGTTTCTGATAAACATCAACAGACGGGACAACAGGAATGCTTTGACATATTTGGCCAGATCATCTGACACCAGATGGAGGCCACACTGCAGCGTTGCAGCCCTTAATTACAAAACGTGTCAGCTGATGCTTCTCTACCTGTTATGTATGCTCATAGCTGGCACGTAATGTGTCTAGTTACATGTCACCTTTGAAAAATTAAAGCATTCGTCTCATCTGCTTGCTCACCGTCATTTAAATAGTAGATGTGAGGAACACTAACCCCATTATGCTCGCACCCAAACTAGCCATCGTTTGCACAAAATATAGGTGCCATTAAGAGCAGAAGCTACAATGCTCAAAAAATTGCAGTTTATAAATCAGAGTACAGCAACAAGTCAATTAAAATTATGGGATATCGATCTGATCAGTTAAGTAGCAGAGGGGGTTGTTAATCAGTTTCAGCTGCTTTGCTGTTAATGAAATTAACAGGCGCACTAGAGGGGCAACAATGAAACAGCCCCCAAAACAGGAATGGCTTCACAGATGGAGACCTCTCACATTTTTGCACATTCTTTTCTGACTGTTTTTTCACTAGTTTTGCATTTGGCCAGTGTCAGTGTCACTGCTGGTAGCGTGAGGTGATGCCTGGACCCTACAGAGGCTGCACAGGTAGTCCAGCTCCTACAGGATGGCACATCAACTGTGTCCCAGCACAGTTTCACGTTACTTTCAGAGAGTCAGACTCGGTCAGAGAAAGTGCTTAAGCCATCAGCAGGACTGCGTCTGGTCCTTTAGGCAAGGAGGAACAGGATGATTACTGCCAGAGCCTAACAGAATGACCTCCATCAGCTGCTGGTGTGAATGTGTCTGACCAAACGTCCAGAAAAAGACTTCTGAGGGTGGCCTGAGGGACCGACATCCTCTAGTGGGCCCCATGGAGCCTAACTGGTATTTCACCACAGGTGCGCTGTGCTTTTCACAATCTGCAGAAGCCGTGCAGAAAATTGTGCTGGTGTAACATTATTTGGTATAACCGGTTTGGTGGTGGGTCAGTGATGATCTGGGGAGGTAGATCCATGAAGGGATGCAGAAACCTCTACAGACTAGGCAACAGCACCCTGACTGCCAGTAGTTACTGGGATAGGTCTGCTCAATATTGAAACGATTATATACTCACCGACTTTGCAAACACACTGCATTTATTGCACTTAAAGAAGAGTCAATACCCTGAAATCTAGTGCCCTTCTACCATCTCTTGAAAATAAATACTAAATTGAAAATAAAATACAGAATATGACATTTTAAGAAAATATATAAAATAAATTTCAACATAAATACATTATGAATTTTCATGAATAAATAGGCAACAGTTACCATGACCAACAATAGGACAAAGTTATTTACCCCAAATAAACTTGCTCACATTTTAGAGCACTGCCACAGCATCACTGAAAGATCCTGCGCATGTATGTACAACTTAAATTCAATTAAATCCAGTCAGTAACTCAATCCAATTACAGCCCAGAGCAAGCAGAAATCAAGCTCAGCTTCAGACTGGATCAGAATTATTCAGGCCGGCCCAGCAGGTGCTGGTTTTACTGGCAGGGAGTTTTGACTTCAGCTGGTTGAACTGACTAATGTCATGGATTTGCCGGATGTTGCAGATAATGCACCACCGTGCAGCAAATCTCTTATCATTTATGTGTTAATTGCCTTGGGGTCGCGTCCCGGTGTTTTTCCCCTCCCGGTCCTCGCTCATTTCGTCACGTCCACGTCCACTCACATTTGTGAGTCCTTATATTGATGCTATCATTATTATTCTTCATATAGAGATGACAATTGTTATTCTCTCACTGATAAATCAAAAACCTGCAGCGTAAAAGTAGCCCGAAATTCACCGGAAGAAGCCCCCCCTGCTGAGCGGGCCAATCACAATCTTTGCGTGTGTGTCACCTGTTCGGCAGGTGCACTTCAGGTGACGGCGTAGATTTGCTGCTCAGTGATTAATGCTAATTAACGCACCATGCACACGCGTCGCTGGCCACCCACGTAGGTTACGTTGTAGGGCCCCGTAAAAACACAAAGAGTATACTTGCAGACCGTAATGTCACAAAATAATTTTAATAATAACAGTGACGTGCGGCGAGGTTTGTGACGAGGGAGCCACTGACTCGTCTGGAGTCGGATGTTCACATATATGAACCCAAAATAAAAGCTTATGTTTCAATTTTAACTATACTAATGATTAATTATGCTTTAATCAACTCCATACTGTTCAACAATCATGGCAAGAAAAGCTAAATACTTAATGTAAAGTCAAACTTTTTTTTTCTCTTTTTAAATAAATAAATAAAAAAACATGTATTATCATACCTTTATTTGAAGATGAAATGCGTGCGCCTGTCCTTCTCAGCACTGCTGCAGCACTGCCCCCTATCGGTGCTGCACGGTACTATCTGCCTCACTCTGCGTGTTTTCAGCGCGCATTTATGACCGATCAGAGAATAAACATGTCAGCCATTCATTCAGTGTATCAGACAGACTGTGGAGCATCAGCATGTGTGTCACATGTGTGATCAAACGTGTCTTTTGGCGATATAAAGACAGCAATGGGCATGCGCCAACCGCCTGCTTCATTTATTGTATGTGGCACAGCGCCCCCAGAGGTGAGCCACAGCACTGCACTGGCTCGCCCTGTTCTTCCATGTGTTTGAACCGGCGATGCGTAAATTCCGCGATTTTGACCATTAACGTGTTGAAATAATTCAGAAAAAGTTATAGAACAGTCATGTGGTCAAATGCATTTTCTCTTATCATGGTTAGTATTTTACTTGTCATGATGACGGGGGAGGCACTGCCTCACCTGACTGCACGTCACTGAATAATCATTTTTTACACTGTTTTTTTGTGATTATTTGGAGTCAAAATCGAAATTGAAATTTGATTAATTGCACTTCCTATACGAGGATGAAATCCTTGGACCCACTGTCAGACCCTAGGATAGCGCAGTGGGCCCTTGAGTCCTCCTCGTGCACAACAATGTCCGGCCTCAAGTGTTGAGAGTATATATGGAGCTCCTGGTAGGCACTGATACCATTGAAGCTCATCTGACCAAAATCCAATAGAACACCTCTGGAACAGTATGATTTGGGCCATCCGACACCACCAAGTTGCACCTCAGGCTATCGAGACGCTCAGTGATGCCCTGCTCCAGATCTGGGAGGAGATCCCCCAGGACACCATCTCATGCCCCGACATTGGCAGGCATGCATACAAACACACGGAGGCCATGCAAACCACTGAGTATCATTTTAAGTAGCTGCAAAGAAATTTTGGCAGAATGAACTAGCCGCCACATCATTTTCCCACTTTTCGGGGTGTCTTTGAATTCAGCCCTCTGTAGGCTGATAATTTTCATTTCCATCGAGTGATGTGGCATCTTTTGATTCCTAACACATTGCCCAGTCCATATGAGCACTGATATACAGCATTATATTATTCTCCCATTGAGATCTGATGTGTTTAGTTATTTTTTTAGCAATGCATTTTTGCATCAACCACTCTTATGAATGGGTGAGTGTGTCCAAACCTTTGACCGCTACTGTATGTCCATTTACCCACCAAGTCGTTCAGCGTGTTCTGTTGGATTATAGTAAACATTTGACTAACTTGTTAGATTTATAACAACAATAATCTCATATTAATTTCCTGAAATTCCAAGCATCTGTCATGTAAGGGCTGCAGAGCAATGGTATGTTTTCAGAACGCATCACAAGTGTGATACATCCTGAGCCTCTTCAAACATCTGCAGGTGGTTGCTAAAATTGGGTTCAATGAGAATACACTTTCATATTGAGGATAAATGTGAAAATCAGGTGGACGCATTGCTTTGTTTTCTCCAATAAACTAAACTGATTCAGTAAAAGGCTAATAGATGGCATCCGATTTGCATATAAATTATTGTTGGAGTCTGTGGTGATCTATGACTCTCAGTCTGATTTAGTGGTTACAGAACACTCTCGGTACAGTCAGGGAGAGATGGAGA
The DNA here is from genome assembly GCA_015106715.1 of Bujurquina vittata. Taxonomy (NCBI): domain Eukaryota; kingdom Metazoa; phylum Chordata; class Actinopteri; order Cichliformes; family Cichlidae; genus Bujurquina; species Bujurquina vittata. Next base: position 18,463 of record VUQK01020755.1, read on the forward strand.
GATGTAGAGAGAGTACATTGACAAACAGGGCAGAGTTTTGGTTTTTTTTTAGTTTGGCACGTCGATAAACATTTTAAGCATCAGATTTCTTGGCCCTCGCTATCTCCAAGATCAACACTCCTATTCTATCAAGTTGTTTTCTGCTCTTTTTGGCTCAGCTGTTTGAACAATTATAACATTTGTGCTGGATGCACAGGATGACCCACGCTGGCTTTGTAAACACCTGAGAATTTAATTCATACCAGCAAGGTTTGTTAAGCTTTTGGCAGAATGCAAGTGGGCTGTCATAAAATCCCATTTATGGCCTTTTAAGATAGTTTAGTTTAATCGAGGCAAAAAGGTTTATTTATAGTGCCAACATGTTTTTGAAACATCTCAAATGGCAAAGTATGAAAGCACTAGAAGCATGAAGTATAATATCACAAACTCAAAATGAGTGCACACACACCCTAGCATTATTTTAATAATATCTGCCTGCAGGTATTTATTACTAACAGTTTTTAAATAATGTAAATAACACAACTTGTGGTTTGAAACTGGAGATACAGAACACCCACTGATCCTGGTCCCTTCTTTTAACTTAAAACCTTGGGTGTGATTGGCAATTGGATGGCAGATACCATCACTAAGACTGTCTCATATGAGCTATATATATATATATATATATATATATATATATATATATATATGTGTGTGTGTGTGTGTGTGTATATATATTTTATAGAGAGAGAGATATATAAAGAAAAAGTGTGTGTGTGTATGT
>VUQK01020760.1:0-14298 GCA_015106715.1 Bujurquina vittata
TGCTTTTAACGCTAGAAAAACGTTTTCTTTCGTTTCACCCGAACGCACCATCTCAGTAACGTCTCTGCCTCTTGCGCTTGCTGCGTGTGCGCACAGACTGCGCGTAAAACAGCTGTTGTGTTTTAGTTGAAAAACTGGGGGCTGCGTGAGCTTACTGCTGTAGTGCTTTTTAATCACAAGCATCATCCAAATTACTTTTCTACTGCAGGCCCATTTTTAGTCGCTAATGAGGGATTAAAACATAAAAAAACATATTTCAATTTCTGTAGCCCCCGAAGTCAAGCGCATGCACGACCGCAGTGAGATCAAACGTGCACATTGTGAATGAAACTGCCCGTGCTCTGTGGCAGATTGCAAATTGCGGTGAAACGATACAGAAGCACGGAGCGATAGAAGCCGGGGCGGAGTCCGCGGTGCGCTCCCGTGAGACGCAGAGGAGCTCAAACTTGCTTTGATTTGAATCGGTAGGTTTTGTATCCAATAAAAGCAAGGATGTAACAAATAAATTGGACAATATTTTGGCAATTAAGTGATATTTCCACAGTTGCAGTCTTGACCGGTATTGAAATAAAATCCCGAGTCCGCAACGTCCGAGACCGAGACAAGACCGAGACCAAATGAGGTCGAGTCCATGACAAGACCAAGACCATCAAAAAGCGGTCTCGAGACCAAGACCGATCTCGAGTACTACAACACTGGGAACAGGAACGTGCAGGAGTAAGCCTGTCCTTGGCTACCCCCACCCGCGAGGCAGGTACGGGTGCTGAGGTGGGTCTGTCGGTGGCCGCCTCCCCCCGTGGAACCAGAACGGGTACAAAGCTCACAGTCCTGAAAGTGTTCACAGTCTCTAAAATCTCAGTCCTTTCACTGGCTTCTGTGGCCAATTTATTATCATTCATTTCAGGGTGTCCGAGTGAATGACTTCCTTAAAGTTCTTAATTAGGGTAGGAAGAGAGTCCAAAAGCCAGGATGATCAGAAACCAGTCCAGCGTGCTATGGCATCTGTTAACCGTCACAAGGCTCTTTGAGCCAGAGATCTCACAGTTTAATCACTGAGCTACTGAGATTTGCTTTAATTCCTCAGAGGGAAATTTTGTTTTAGAGGGAGGACACAAAATATTCTCATTTTTCAGAGACTCTAAGATTAGAGGCGAGGGTTCTTCCAGAAACAGAGTCTTATGATTCTCAGTCATTTTAGCAGATTTCAGAAAAGAATCCAGCTCACATAATGCAAAGGAGTTAATTGACGGCCCAGTGGCAAAGTTTACGGGTAGAGGAATGAGTGTGTGTTGAGGCTGGTGTGGACATCCGAGGCCGTGTCGTGGAAGGGCAAGGGGCCATAATATCCCAGGAAACGAGCAAAGGATTCCATCAGCGTTAAACCACTGGAGAAAACTCTCTCCGCCACCGGGAGCTCTTCTTCCTCGGTCGAGGCATTGACTGCTGAGAAGAAGGACTGGCGAGTGGAAAGGCAGGTGAGTGAGCGACCGGGGGGAGGAAGAGTCCGCCCACACTGACTCCCTGCAGCTCAGGCGAAGGATATGCAGCCGACATGATGGGCAGCTGCCGCGGCAAAGCTCGGGCATGTGGCAGAGGCAGCTGTCGAGGTGGACGACGTCACTGGGAACCAGTCTGCAAGGCTGGTCCCCCCAGGGCCAGGCGAGTGCCGCTATATGGGTCTGCAATGTCCACATTAGGGTAGTGTCTTTCTGTCAGGACTGCCTGTGTGGCAGCAAGAAGATTGGACTCCCATACAAGACTCGGTGAACTGAAGGAAGCTCAAATATCTTTATTGCTATTATGAGATTTCCATAAGAAAAACAAGCCAAACACAACATAAAAGACGTGGCTGGACAACAGTCAAAACTACGACAGCCTTCTGCACGTACGCCACACAAGGAAGTCACTTAACAGACCTACACTTGTGAACATTGACAAAACTGAGGAAACAATAACTTAAATCATACAAAGGGGAGAACCCCCTGAAACACAAGCAGCCCTGGGCCATGACCCAGGTACCCTGACACCCCGTAAGCTTGTAATTTCATATATTTGTAGCTTATGTTACACTAAGGCCTCAGTTTGGATTAATGGGCCATTAAGAAACTGCACACAGCCGCTGACACAGCAGAGGACACTGCAGTACCTTCATGTGTGAGCTTCACAGGTGTCAGCAGGTGTGTCTCTGAACAGAGACCTAAAGATCTGTCTCTGTTAGACATCAAACACCTCACACACACACACACTCACACACAGGCCATGATTTCATCACTGTGTAGCCAATGTAGGTCAGTGTGTGAGCACCGTAAACAGAGGAAGAGGGAGGAGGAGGAGGAGGATGGAGCGAAGAAAATATCCCGAAATGAACCAACCAAATGTTTTGATTTGTAGCAGACGTTTTGTTGCCTCGTGGCAGCGTGAGCGCTGCACCAGCCAGGCCTTCCTCCTCCTCCTCCTCCTCATTCTCTCAATGAAGAGTGTGCACATTTCCCTGCAGTGTTGTGTGTTTGTGAAACACTTTGCAGGGGACAGCATGTATGAAAGTAAATACAGGATGTGTGTGTGTGTGTGTGTGTGTGTGTGTGTGTGTGTGTGTGTGTGTGTGTGTGTTCACAGGGGGCTTCCACTCCACCGCCAGGTGCTATTAATAGCTGTGAACTCCAGATGACCCTGAAGCGGCTGCTTGATTTAATTTGCCGTGTCTCGGTGTAATGGCTCAGGCCGCCATAATATTGCCAATTTGGAGGGCTGGGACCTGGCTCCTCCCTGCCCCGTCCCCTCCACAGGGAGTTACTGTGGTACAGCACGGCCGCCTCACTCCTAACAGGGTTTGACAGCGAGTAACTCCCCAGCTACTGTCCCTGTTTCTTCGCTCAGACTCCCTCCTCCTCTTCGTCCTCTTCCTCAGACAGTTTAACTTTAAACCGTTCTGATCCGGATCACGTCAGGCTCGCTGAGCAAATATGATATTGTTCACCGATGATGCCACCATATCTGTCACAGTTTGTTTGGCGAAGGGCGGGTGACCGGTGTAAATACCTGAAAAGGAAACAGTCAGGTTGAGAGGTCTTAGTCAAACATGCCGAGAGATTATCGGTGATCCTGGAAATCGGGCGAGTGGCGACAGCTGCGGCTACGACCACGCGACCTTCAAAGCTGCGATGACAGAGGTCAATCAAAGACCCGCCGCAGAGGTCAAAGATGCAGCATCTGCACTGGCAATTCGAGGCAGATCACGCTTGATGAACAGCGTTGGCGAGCCTGCACACTGACAGACCGACTGTCGTATCTCATCATAGCTGTCCACAAACTATCGATGAATTCTTCGGTGCCATATTTCTGGTTCAAATAATATCGCGGCTTAAAGAAAGTCTAAAAAACCTTTCAGGCATCCGGAGGGAAAATGAAGAGGAGACCGGGAGCAAAAGATACAGACGAGGCGAAAAACACTGAAGCTCATTTAAAACCAAACAGCCAAAAACTGCACTTCTTCTGATGTCCACATGAGGCTGGAAGTGAGACAGTCCCCACCGATCCTCATCTTAAAACGGCCAGCTTCACTGCAGAGATAAACAGAACAGATGGGGGGGAACTGGAGGAGGGCAGACCACCTAACCCGAGTCGAGACCAAGACCGGGGCCCCAATAAAATGTGAAACGTGATCAAAATCACTGCTCAAATTGATCTGAAAGATCCACATTCTCATAAAAACACAGATATTAAACACTCAGAGCTGAAATAAATATCTTTATTTAATACTCGTGGGTTACTTCCATCATTTATTACAGAATGTAAAACAGTTATTCTGCCTTTGATAAACAGAAAGTTTCATTGTTCTTAAACCAACAACAATCTTTGTAAAATGGCGCTACTTCAAAACAGTAAGAGCTAAAGACACAAATTTCCCTCTTATGCAGATTAAAGCTGCAGTACGTAACTTTTATTAAAAAATCAGTTTTAACATGTTTGCTAAGTTGTCATTTCGGTTTCTGTTGCCCGTGAAGTCAACCGCACGCGCGACCGTAGCGAGATCACGAGTGCACATTGTGAATGGAACGTGCTCTGCTGCAGATTGAAGTGAAATGATACAGGCAGAATAGCAGCCGTGTCGCCGGGCGGAATCCACGGGGAGAAGCCAAAGGAGCGCAATCTTTGGATTTGAATCAGTGCCTTTTGCATTCAATAAAAGCTGTTAACAAAAAAAACAGACAATATTCTGGGATTTAGTGATATTTCCACAGCTGCGGTCTCGACTGGCTTTGAATTCACATCCAGAGTCCTCAGTGTCCGAGAGCGATACATCATCAAAAGGTGGTCTCGAGACCGATCTAAAGTACTGCAACAACAGAGAAGAGGAACAAGGAAAACAGTGCGACTGTATGCAGATGACATGCTTTTATATACTGGCTCAGAGGGGGACAGTTGAACAGTTTGTAGCTCCTCAGGGTCGCATCAGGAGGCAGAGAGAAACATGGCTGCTTCAGAAGGACTGAACTGGACCTCTGGACCATGTTTGTGCTGTTGGGACATTTTTAATAGAAAAATGATCTTTTTCATACTCGACAGTGACGAGCGTCTCCTGCAGGCTGCAGAGCTCGCTGCTCGCTGCAGGTCATCCAAACACTGCTGAAATGTATTTGCATGAAGTTGATAGTATGATGTTCATTCAGAAAACAGGCTGGAGTTTGCCACCAACGGCTTCAAAATGGTTCGAAAACATTCCCACACTTTCGTCTCCTCATCAAAAATCCCTACTATTAAAAATACAAATTCAGTTCTTTCACTAAATGAGCAGAAAACAGGTGTGAGCCACTGAGAGCATCTGTGGGCTGCTGCACCAAAGCTGTAAATGCTACGAGAACCAACCAGCTCCGTTCAACAGAAGCCCTTAAACAGTTCACTGACATGTTATTTTACAGACGTGAAGGATTTACTGCGATTATGCTACAAGAACAAAGATACGGAAAGCTTTCCAAATCCAGCATTTCCTGGTTTATGTGCTCCTGGGAATATTCTTGCATCAGTAACGAAGCATCGTGGTTTTCAGCCTGGTGGTGTTAACTTTGCGCTGCCTTTACGCTTCTTCTTCTCTGTGTTTAGTTCCTGGTCCTTATGTCAACTTAACATCTCGGCCTGTTCTGTGTTTCACTTCCTGTCTTGCATCGTGTGCGTTGTGTTCAGTTTTGCGCCGCCGGTCTCGTTAGCGTGCCCGTGTTCACCTGTCCTGCCCAGATGTGTCTCACCACCTCATTGTGGTGTGTCTCTTCTAGTTTCGGTTTCACCTGCTCAGGTTCGCTCCTGTGGAGGCTTTTTGTGTGGAGTTTGCGATTAAAGTTTTCATCTGTGTGCCGAGTACAGCGTTTGTGTCCACTCTATGCCCGCCATGTCAGCTTTGTGATCCAGGCCCAAAGGTCAAAGTTCACAGTGTGCACATCCACCTTCCTGCTCTGTGTAGCACAGTGGAGGCTGCCCATGATTTCCCAGTATTTCTTTCCCACAACGCGTGTCCCAGCAAAAGTTAAAGTACTGAATCAACTTCTTTACTCAAGTGAAAGTACTCTGAAATGTACTCAAAATAAGAAAAAAGTAACTTTCCATCCTCTTCTTTCCATTTCTGTGCAAAGCTAACTGAACCTCCTGCTATATTAATATGATAAAATAATATCAATACAAATGTTATTCCGATCCAAATTCCAATGAATGCACTCAGCTTCAATCTGCTGTAGGACACCAGCAGAGGAAGACAATTTTAAAAAATAACTATTTGCACCGAAACGAGAATAACGGGGGGTTACAGTTAATTCAGCAGGTGGGGGGGCTAAGATTGGTTGTAGCGGCTCAGCGTTTCATTTCTATTGTGAGCTCCAGAAGATTCTCTGCATTTCATCGGCACACTGACGGCGTGCAGCTGTATGAGGGCTGAATTCAGGGCATGAATCTCAGCAGCATCAGCTTAGACTCAGACTAACCTGCAGACTAACCTGTTTATCCTGCACTAAAACGCAGCAACACAAAGTTTGTGTCCCTCGCTTTGTTTACAGGATGTTTCATATAAATTTCCAGCTTATGGGCTGTCACTGAGCAGTCCTTCCCTTTAAATCTCACCTCTCTTCTTCCTCCCAGAGAGAAACTGTCACCAGTAACCGACTCTGAGCTTAAATCAGTTTGTTTTCCCTCATCCCGAGCGTACCAAACTCCGGGTTTTTACTGAAGCTGCTTCCTGGATGGAGGTCAGATCACCTTCTACATAAAGCTGAAGAAATCACGGGTTTTCTCAGCCAGAGGCAGAAACAGGATTTCTTCTTTCAGGTTGTAACGATGCCTAAATGCTTATGCGTCGTTTACCTTCCACACGATGAGAAGCGACCTGCTTTGTCCTCACGCTGAAAGTCATCCTCGTTACTGAGCCTCACTTCTGCTGACTGAATCTCCTTTAAACCTCCCCCTCCTTTGGCTCCTCTCCTTGATGACTAAATTGGATTTCACAGGTGAAATGAAACAAGAGATCAGACCTTCAACGTGATTCACGTCTTCCAGTTGGTTCAGAAGTTTGGAGCGCTTGGTTTTACATCAGAGGTAAGTGGAAAGGACAGCCGGGAGGTTAGATCAGGCGTCCGTGCCCCCTGTGAATGGAGGGCTTATGGGAGCGAGCGAGCGAGGAGTCAGCCAAGTTCATGTTTTGTGAGAGCAGACACACGATAATCTAACTCCTAAAAGCTGCTCATAAATACCCGTGCTGTTTTGGCAACAGGGCGGTAATCTGTGCAGCTGGTGGCGAGCGCGGAAAAACTGACACCACAGACCGAGCGACTCAGAGGAAAGATGGGAGTTATTAATTTACAGAGCTCCGTTTGCTGAGGTGTGAAATCTGTCGACAATCTCTCCGGTTCAATCACTTTGGCTACAAAGCGTCAGCAAACGGTCCCGATTGCCCTCACATGGTGAACTTTATGCTGCAAAACGCAAAACAAAGTCGCTTCCGCACACAAATGAATCCAGCGTTTTAGGCTCAGGTCCTGCTGTGATTCTTGTTCCATCAAACTTTCATTTGAAACACCTTTCATGGAGATTGATGTGGTTCAGAGTGCTTCACAAAAACAGACAAATGTAAACAAAGCTAAAAAAGATTCAATTGGGACCAATCAGCACACAGCCAGAGTGGCTGTGTGCTGATTGGTGGATAAAACATCAGTAAAATTACATCATAATCAGCTGTAAGTCAAATAAATACACCTGTGAACTGTGAAATTTAATAACACACTTTAAACGGGTAAATGGGCGACTCGCAGCTTTGGTGATTAAATCAAAGGCTCAGGCGCCGAGAGAACTGATTGGTCAGAGAGTGCTGAGTTTGTACCTGTTGAGCGCTCATCTCCAGCAAATTAGGTCAGCAGCATCAGTTACCATGGCGATGTACCCCACCTTTATGACCCAGAAAACCCAAAGTCAGACTCAGAGTGACCTCATCCGGCTCGAAGACTTTTACCTGCAGACATTAGACGAAGTTTGCCATCACAGCAGTAGCGACCAGTGAGGTCAGCGGGTTAGCCAGGTGTGCTGAGCTTAAGGTGAGTTTTCAGGGCCACGGAAGTCTCCTCTTACCGGTTAGAGCTCTGTGGCAACTCAACTGGAGCAGGTTATGTTCAGAGCTTTGGTTGAAAAGCTGCTGGAAGCATCATGTTTTTGTCTGTGAGGATTGGGCAGGATTGAGGACACCAGCCACGGACGGGAATATCAATAACTCGGCTTTATTGCTGGAAAACGGAACTGGACGGGGCCAGCAGCATAACTCAGGAAACACACTCAGGACTCGGGCAAGGACGCACACAGCAGGAGGAAACAATGATGACGTCACCCAGACAATAAATACGCACTAGGTAATGAGCAAATGAGGAACACCTGGGGAGACACAGGAAGGCAACCTAAACACACTGCTCCAAGAATCCCACACTACCAAAATAAAACAGGAAGTGGGACAAGGGAAACACAAGGAACTAGAAATAACCAACTGAGGACGAAAACAAAGTCAGAGATCACAAAACCGAAACAAAAGAACACAAAACAGTGGGTCACCGGCCCAGGAGCATGACAGCTTCATCAGCGAGGAAGGAAAACATTTAGCATCTTCAGCCTGTCGAGCTGCACCTTACAACCCCCCCACAGGAAACCTCACAACAGAGCAAGACGTGCCGCGGAGTCGCAGGAGTTTGCACGCTTTGGGTTTATTATGCAGGAAATAAAAGTTTTTATACCTGCAACCACAGATTAGAAACTCTCTATTAGAAGATATTTCTCACTCTAAGTGTTCAATCACCATCAGCTGTAGTGAGGAAAAGAATCACTCGCAATAGTTCCTGCAGTAGATTTCCTTTGTGATGTGCTGCTGCTGCTCTTTGTGCATTTACACGATCAATTCATCCCCCCCGCTGACAGCATGCAGCAGCTATAAAGGCTGATTTCACTGAATTGGAGTGAGCTTCAGCTCCAGCTGATGTAACCCAACAATGAGCATGGACACCACACCACGTGCAGCAGCCAGCAGAGCTTTACTGGGAACTCAGTACTGCAAACTAACCTGTTGATCCTGCACTAAACTGCAGTATTTTCAATGACACAAAGTTAGTGTCCCTCAGTTTGTTGTTGCAGGACGTTTCACATGTGAAAAAAACAACTTCACGTCATACACAGATCCAAGATCTGATTTAATAATGTGAGCTTTAAACGTCTGAGCAGCCTTTAAATCTAACTCTCCTCTTCCTCCGTCTCTGAGTGAACTCCTCTCTCTCTGGAAATGCAGCAGCTCTTCTTTTAGCTCGCACACACACTGTGTGACAGACTGCACACACTTTGTGCGTTTGCTGATATTTGTTGAGCATTCAAAAGGACCTGCCACACGGTACTGCCTTTATTTTCTGTAGTGCTGAGATGCTGAAGTACCGCGAGCACAACTTATGGACCAAAACATTGTTTGGGCTCGCTGTAAGCCCCGAGTACAGCGCTATAAATGATGCTTAAACTCTACAGGTTCGCCTCTTTGTAGAGTCTCTGTCTGCCATAAGCCCGCTGATGCCATAATGTTCCTCCATTTACGCTCAGTTCGGTTTGAAGGCGCACTGACGGCAAATTAAAACCTTCCCTCAGATGTTGAACCTAAAGTAACGAGTCTGTGTGAAAATGTAAGAAGTACAAAGTCAGGATATTTGTGTAAAAATGTAGCGAGTAAGAGTAAAAAGTAGTCAGAAAAAGAAATACTAAAGTACAGATACCTGAATAATCTACTCAAGTGCAGTAACAAAGTATTTGTACTTTGTTACTTCTCACCTCTGACCCCCACAAAGGCAGCCTGTCTCAATCTAACCTGGCTCAGTCTAACCTGGCTCAGTCTAACCTGGCTCAGTCTAACCTGGCTCAGTCTAACCTGGCTCAATCTAACCTGGCTCAGTCTAACCTGGCTCAATCTAACCTGGCTCAATCTAACCTGGCTCAATCTAACCTGGCTCAGTCTAACCTGGCTCAGTCTAACCTGGCTCAGTCTAACCTGGCTCAATCTAACCTGGCTCAGTCTAACCTGGCTCAGTCTAACCTGGCTCAATCTAACCTGGCTCATCTCTGACTGTGGGGTTTAAACCCGACTGTGATCTTCACCCACTGACATCACAAAGGTAAAGATGAGGTTTTGTGTTTGTACTAACCTTTGTGTGAGCTTCAGATCCAGTTAAACACAAGGGAGACCTGTGTGTGTGTGTGTGTGCGTGTGTGTGGCACTGACAGCTTCTAAAGTGTGTTATCCTGCAGTGATTTACTGTAAATAAAAAGGTTCACACGTTTCTGAGCCTCTGACCTGGAAAATGAACCTCACATTAACATTTATGAGATTTTAGCTGCTTTGAACTTTGATGCTGAAAACTGTGAGAAAAGGTGGAGTTTTATTATGGGATGCAGGCTTTTTTGCTGTAATGTTGGAATTGGTTTGGAAAACATGTTTGGGTTTATTTGAAGTGCCCCAAAGTGCTGCGGTGCCGGGACCGGATTAGAATCCCGGCAGAGCTCCAAAGGCTCAGAGAGCTGCAGGCTTACTGTGTGTCAACAGGTTTTGTTTGATAGATTAGGGAAAATTTGGGAGGGCTGAGCCTCAAAAACAGCCTGAACGTAAGCCTGTTTCACTGTCTGCTCATGACGATCTGACAGTCAGGAGCCCAGCAGCTCGTCCGGTGCACATTTGAGGCTGAAAATGATTCCCGGCGTGTTTCCCATGTCAGGATTACTGACACGCAAAGTTACCTCGGTGTTCTCCTGCTGGTAACCCATTAGCTGAGGTCCTTTGGCTAACACAACAGTAATGATCTGTCCTTTTCAGTGCTGCTGTGATCCCGTACCACAGTGCCACTGAACTTCACCATCCTCAGGTGCACCGAAACACCTGGAAGTCCTTCACGTGTTGTTGTGATCACTATACTGTGTGTATGTGTGTGATGGTTTCCAGTATCCGTGCGCCCAAGAACAGCTTAAAGGTTTAGCTATTAACAGGTCACCGTGACTGAGGCTCCTGCAGTGATTGTTGTGTAACTGTGAGAGCAGTGTTGCCCTGCCTCCTCACAGCATGTAAACACTGTGCACAAAAGAAGACTCACAGCAGGACGTCACACTTTCATACGTCTTAAATTCATATTCATTTTGATTCCACTTGTTTCAGTCGTCTTTCTGTTGGTTTGTGGTTGATGCTGGAGCGACTCACAACAAGCTTCACAAGAATTCCTGAAATTAAAAGAGGAAACATTTGCAACAAAGCAAAAGCTGAAAGGACATGTCTGCTTGTTCACAGTTTATTTTACATTTGTAAGTGCACAATAATCTTTCAGTTAGCTTTGGTCTTTCTCTCATGCGTAGTTATCATCTTTAGTTTAATAAATAAAATGTTTTCCCTGCTTCTGTTTTTATTTTAGTGCAAATGCAGTTTACTTTAGCTTGTAGATTTGTGTCCCTGTGAATGCGGCTCTAACACAGTGCCAGCACTCGGTTAGTGAAGCCAAATGTTCACATTTTAAATAAGTCACCATTAAACTCACAGTAAATGATTTCACTTTGAAGCGAAGGCGCTGTTAATGCTCCCGTCCACTCAGGAAACCCTGACTGCAGCTTTCCCTCAGCCGCTGTCTTCAGAGCAGAAAGCGGTGATGAGACGCGATCAGTCTCAGACTGCAGGATGGAAACTTCAGAGCAGCAACTTGCTTATTTTATATACACGCACTCTTATAGATATCTTCTTCTATTTATCGGGGTCACAAAGGCGCTGGAGCGTTGAGGGCAAAGGTCAGGGTACAGCCGGTCTATCACAGAGGGACAGAATCATTCCCACCTGCAGCCGATCTAGAATCAGCAGTAACCTGCAGAGAGACCCCACATACAGACCCCCCACAGTAAGAGCCGAGGCAGCTCTTGTCTCTATGAGGCAGCCGTGCTGACCTGTGCACCGCAGCGCTGCTGCCGTAAAGCTCCGATCCGCTGGCCCGCACAGAGGTCAGGAGCAGATATCTGCTCGGGCTGTCAGACTGCATGAACTTTATTCCCGGCCGCGGTTCAGTGCAGAGCACCAGCGCACTGATCAGGATCCAATAAAGGCCTGGATTATTAAAAACACCTATCATTTTAGAAATGGATCAGAACTTTGCGCGATCCTGGCCCTTCAGTGTAGGAAGCGTTTCAAACGTGAACTTTAAGGTTAATTCAGGTCAACACTGAAATGAACATCTATTACAATCATATCAATAAATCGCAGTGAAATGTGTGTTTGTGTATTTTGACACATTTTGCTGAAAGTTTTGGGTTTTTCTGCCACAGCTGAGGTCACGTGATCTGCGAACTGGCCTCAGACCCGCGCGCCCAGCTCGAACCTGCGCTTTGCGCTCGTGCCGCGCAGGGAAGACCACACCCTGTTTTGTCCTCAGCTGATCTCCACACCTGCACTCACCTGCGGGGCTCCGCCCGTGGGAGCGCTCCACTTTAGCGGGCGACGCTGGAGGAAATCGCGCGCAGCTTCTTCCACATGTGCACAAATATTGCGCTGATCCATGACAGGCCGGGAACCGAAACACGCGCGTGCTGCTGCTGCTGCTACTGTGGGCCTATAATAAGGCCCGCGGCCCTCCTCAGGGACGACACGACCAGACGCAGGGTCCGCCTCCTGTGGAGATTTTTACTGTTCAGATTTAGGATATAACGCTTTCCCCCGTGATTCCCTTCCGTCCAGCATCGAGATGCTTAATGAGCTTCATGAAAGAGAAAAGAAAAACTCAGAAACATTCAAAATATACTTTAGAAAAAGGTTGGTTTGGACCGATAACAGAAGGAATGATTTGTTGTTAATTCAGTTTTTTTGATTTAACACTTACAGGGAACTTCGTGACAAAAAAAGCTGCAGTTTTAACAATATCAGCTTTTCCGCACTGATCGCGCCTCCTGCATCAGAAACAGGCGGCAGATGAAGGTTTCTGTGAGCAGCGTCAGTGTTTAGGATTCAAATGACTGTTATTAACTTTAAACTTTCACCACCAACGCTTGAGGCTAAAAACCTCGTTTCACCCTTCGGCTCATGTGATGATTCACATGATTAATAACTCAAAGACCCTCAGACCACCTCCAGTGGGGACCTCTGACCTCTGACCTGTACAAAGTTTGATCAGAATTCATTTGAAATGTTTCCAGCGGTCGTGTTTGCAAACGGAATGACACCCAAAACACAACACGATAATAACACAGACACACAAAATAAGCCCACAAATGTACCCAAGATAATGAGTGTGGTCCAGAAAGCATCTGAAGCTAATAGCTTTAAGCTGTGGAAGCCTGAAACATCAGCCTGCACTCGCTCCGTGGAGTGAGACCAGCTCCTTGAAGTTTGGTTGATTTTGCTGCTGATTAAAAATGAAAGCAGCTGCAAATCTGCAGCAAAGTCACTGTGAGCTCTACTGAACTGGACTGCTGGATTAAGTCTTCGTACCAAAGTGCCAGGAGAGGCTGGAATGTGGAGCCCGAAAAACAAAAAGTGCGCTCGGTTAACAAGCCAAAGTCCAAAAACGCAGGCTGGGAAACGGGGAGGCAGCAATCGAGGAATACAAACTCTGACAAGTGGAAAAGCAGCGAGCTGGGGGAGCACAACACAGGCCCGGGTGGGCTGTACAGGGTGGGCTGCACAGGGTGGGCTGTACAGAGAACAAGACAACGACAAGAGCAGAAACCAAGGAGAAAGCACTGAGATCGGGAAAGGAGGACAGGAAGTAAAAGCACAAAACGTCCCCTTAGAACTATCCGACATGGAGTTCTTGTCATATTCTTATTCTCTGACATTTATCAACAATATGCAAGAGATTTCTTTCAATTATATACAACTTTGGCCATTTTGTTCACAAAACAAAAAGGTTCTATCTGTGAACCAATAGGCACCTGGAATGTTCACAAGAGAGCCAATCAGGTTGCTTCTTTTTTGCAGTGCTGGTGCCGGCACAACGGAGAGGCTTTGTGGGAAGCTGGGCTGTTTAAGAGCGTTACAAAAACGAACTTTTTATCATTTGAAATCTCACGTTTTTTAGCACGTTTAGCCATGGAGCTAGTGAGCTAACGCTAGTTTTGTGCTGTTTGTCTGCAGTCGGTGCTAACATAAAGAACCAAACAGCTATTAATATTGAGAGAGGTCGTTATTTCAGTTACCTCACGTCTAAAACATTGACTGAAGAGTGACTTTAGATTTGAATATATCCTGTGACTCAGCAGCAGAGCTGGGAAGTAATGAAGTACAAATACTTCGTCACTATACTTAAGTAGACTTTTTCAGGTATCTGTACTAGTTTGCTTGAGTTTTTATTTTTTGGACTGCTTTTTAACTTTTACTCCCTACATTTTTACACAAGTATCTGAACTTTATATCAGACACCACAGCAGAGGGAAGACCGGGAAGAGCTCGAGGAAGTTGCACCTTACATAGAGGCGGGAACGGTGAGGAAACGGAGTGACAGAAAACGTAGCGCACAAAAAGTGTGCGCAGTTTGTCTCACAGTGTGTCTGCTAGCTAAAAGAGCAGCTGCTGTGTTTCCAGGGAGAGCAACGAATGAGCGATAACGTCACTCAGATGGAGAAAGAGGAAGGAGAGGAAGGAGAGAGCAGCTGATCACAGCCTGCACACCAACAATAGAAAGCTGTGATTCTTCTCCCCATGCAGACACTACAGCTGATCTGAGGCTTCCTCCACCTTCTGAGTGCCGCTGTAACCCCTGAGCATCGTCATGGTGGTGTTTAGGTGGAGGC
>VUQK01020761.1:0-20650 GCA_015106715.1 Bujurquina vittata
GGAGAGGCGAGGGGAGATGCAGATAGTGATAACAACCTCTCTGACTGTGTGTGTGTGTGCATATATGGAAAGCTTAAGGTAGAGGACAAAACAGAGCAGGCATCAATCACCATAGACATGGCATTAATTAAGTCAGAAACAAAATGATTAGGAGTAGCTACGGTGGGTTTCCAAGCAGCTTGCAGAGGCAGCAGCAGCTGTAGACAACAAAAGCATCTCAAATAGTAAAGTGAAATTTGCCGATTTGCACATAAGCTGAGCTCAAATCAACTGTACCATCAGCTGCTGTGAGTTATCACTCACCCCTATGCCTGGTAACAGTTTTTTCAGTTGCAGCTGACTACAACTTTAAAGTAGGGTGTAGGCTTTTTACCAACTGACTTGCTTGCAAAAAAAAAATTTACAAATTACATTCCTTAAAATTTCTTAAAATTCATAGCTTTAGCCAGCTATAGTTAAAGCCACTTTTGGGTGCTATATAGTATTCCATAGAAAGAATGTTTCTAATCTTTTGAGAGTTTTATGTAATTTGATATGCAGAGATACACATTTGGTGGATCAATCAATTGTGAGCAAAGCCTGATTTGATTAATAATTCCCGTATTTCTCTGATTACAGCTTCTCATATGAGAAGATTTGCTTTCCTCTCATCCTAATCTAATATTTTGGGTATTTGAACTGATAGTTGAACAAAAGGCAAAAACTGAAGCAACATTTTACTTGTATCTGATGTGCTGCAGCCATTAACAGAAAATGTCTGAGGACCCTGGAGTGACTCACATGTGAGGTGATATTTCGTAGAAGCTGACCCCTCTGTAACGATCCATCTGCGGCTTGGAGTAAATCTCCAGTTCTTTGTAAGGGTTCACCGACACCAACACTGAGCCAATATACGTCTGAGATAAAATATTCAGGGACCATGTTCAAATTATGCCTCATCACATCATGGGAAATGTTTTAGAATGTGTGAAGAAAAACTATTTTATTACATAAATGAGGTTTTCTCTGAAGCGCCGCCGCAGGTTCTCTATGAAGGCCGCCTCGCTGTTGTAGTTTTCCAGCAAGACAAAGTCCTGCACCCCGACCCTGTCGCGGGCGGTCAGAGCACTCTCCATCACCAGGCGCACTCTTCCTTCAATGTCCACCTCCTACACAGAAAGGGAGGAGAAAACTTTACAGGAACAAACTTACAGGAATGCCTTCCATCAAGCTACTCAGGGTGTTAATGAGAGTGAATGGAGGAATGAGCATTTTTCTTAATGCATGAGTTGCTTCCTGTGATACATGGAAAAAGAAAACAGATTTTCCATCTTCCTAATAAATATCTGATATATGCAATTACACACTATTGACAAGCAGGGGGCACAAAAGGCCAATTTATATTGCCACACAACATTCACTCAGTTGTGAAAAGGTTAACATGTGGCACTCAAGAAAAAAACAATAATTGCCACATGATTTTTATGACACGATATTTATTTCAAAATACCAGGGCAAATGAATCAGGCGTTAATCCCCAAAAGAGCACTCTCTAAAGTTTACACAGTGCTTCTTGGCTGTGCAAATGAGCCCTGCAAGTGCACAAAGAAGAACAGTTCCACTAAGAATGCCAAGATTAAACAATGAAGACATTTAAGGAATCCTAATGATAAACAGACAGGATAGACTCCTCCATTTTTCGACAGAGACAGTGTATTATGATGTGTACACAGTACACAAAGTTCTATATCACCAGATGGGGCTTAACGGGAAAAATGTGTGTATATGTCAACTTCACTGTGAAGATAAACATCATAGTGCAGACAGGAACAAATTACTAGTGAAATTCTTAGATATGCCCTAAAGTAAGGTATAATGCACATAACAACACGCACAGACATGCAGAGAGATAAAAATGCCAGAAGTCATTACTTACTGATGAAAAATATCCCAGAAAACACTTCAGTGTATATTAAATGCACTATACCGCAGCCAACCTAACAGTGCTCTATGTTCAGTAACAAAGGCTCCTTTATGAGACAAGCCCTTCTCTTTCACATTCATAAACACAAGCAGAAAGTGGAACAAAGGCGTTAGACTTCCACAGGACATTTGTTATTCTTGAACGCAACAGCCTCTCAAGGGTCTCATTTGGCTGGTTAATGCAGCTAAAAGGTCATTATCTCTCAACACGTTATGCAGGAATATCCTTAAAAAAACAAGAGGACAACAGTGGAAGACAGCCAAGAAGTAAACCCAAAGAAGTCCCCACACACTTCCACTGCAGCCCCTCCTCTCTGCTTCACCTTGTAGTATTGTTTTCCCACTTGCAGGTGGACTTCCTACAAAAAGCAATTACTGTTCAAAGTCAGATTTTCCAGGATATGTCTAAAGAATTCCAGGGTCAGCTTTAGGTCAGGCATTTAGTGGATGTCACTCATTTTGTTGCAATTTGACATTCTAGTCATTATGTCCATATAATGACAAGTAATAAGAAGTGCAGCTAAAAAATTATCCTTATGCTGCTTTTAATATAGGAAACTGCAGGTTCTGAGTTTCCAGTTGTTCTGCGACGGCTATAATGAAATGTGCCTGAATCCCACAGGAATAGTAACACTTGTTTCAGTTAGGATAGAGTCAGTGTGTGTGGTTGCAACTTATCACATAGTGTGTAATATCAGGGGGGCTTCCACATTATTGTGAAACTTGGAGTTCATCTCAGTGTGTTTCACGGTATGGCTGGGCCACAAGCCCCAGCTCTGAGCTTTAGCAGACTTGCTTGGCCTAAAGCTTTCATTTTATCTTCCTTAGCTCTCATACCTTGTAAATGTGTGTGCTGTGCAGCAGCTGTTGTGCTGAGAAAACCTGTGGGGTGTCCACTTTTAACAATTTTAAGGAGGTATCTTGTTCCAGTTATGCTTTATGCTTTCTTTCATTCCACCTTTAGTGATCACAGGCCTCACTCAGTACACTTCTTAGCAGCACTTCTACCACTTGTGTTGCAGGAATTTTTTAAAAAACAAACCAAAACAAACATTATTATGAAGCCTTTTCATGTGGTTATGTTAAGGGATATATCACTGGGATAGAGATTTAACCAGAACGCAGTGTAATCCCTGAAGCTTTGTTTTTAGTTAACTGACCTGGGGCCTGCTTTTTACAGCACTCAGAGCTTCAATCTAGGTGACAGTGCACGAGAGCTCAGTGTAGGATTTGACTCGGAGTATCAGGGAGCGTCTGTGAAATCTGCAGGTTTGTGGGTGCAGCTGCAGCTCAAGTTAAGAAAGTTAACAGTAAGACTTGGCGCTAGGCCTCATGACTAAGCTCTGCTGGGCCAACTACATTCAGATTGTCTTCCTTATAAGGTATGCCCCACTACTCTGTCCCAGGATGAGCAGCTGTGGTACCACAGTGGGCTCCCTACCAAAGTTGTGCCAGTTGGGATATGAGGGAAAAATAGCCTTTTTGTTTCTTTTTATCCGGGCTGTTTGAGCTAAGGCTTACACAAACCCTCATATATACACTGACTCATAGACAGGAAAAAAATTCCAAGTGACTCATTGTTCTGTTTTGCTTTTCCCTCTCTGGTGTCTCCATGGCAGAAAGAGGGACTAGGTTGATTGGATGTTTTACTTTATTGTATCAGTATAGAAAATGCTTAAGCAGAGTCACCAGTAATCACAAATTAAGTCAGTGGGCTGCAATGGAAATGAACATAAATCAAAGAGCATCATGGACCTTACCCTAGCTTGGTACCTCATCCTGTCCTTTTGTTGCTGCAAGAAGGCTGAACTGGTGGTTTCCCCTTCAGACTGGCGCTCCTCCTCCTGTGTCAGATAGACTTCTTAAACGTAGCTTCTCATCCACCTTTGCCCATGGGCAACACAATTATGCAACTTTACGTCTTACCCCTCGGTCACTTTCTCGATTTCTCTCTGCCTCGGTGTTTCTTCCTTCACGTCTGTCCTCTTTTTCTAGCTCCCTCGCGCACACGCAGTCAGGCCAAAACACAAGCGGCTCCTCTTGTTTGTACCTTCAATTCATCTTGCCCATGACAGGTCAAAGTAAATCACTGCCTCTCCATGATTCCCTCTCCTTCCTTCCAAACTGTTCTGCATGAAACAAGGGCAGGAACTCCACTCACACGTCACACTGAAAGAAAAAAAAAGTCAAGGGAAAGTATGCTGTTGGATAATGAAAAAAAAAGGAGCCAGAGAAAACAGAGAGCTGAGAGGGTTAGGAAAAACTTGCTAAGAACCCCAGACTAAAAACATGTAATCACTGTGCAGCTATTAAAAAAAAACAGAAATCACATGATTGGATCTCAGGACATTCTTTCCTTCCCTCCCTGTTAGTTTGCTCCCTCCCTTTTTTCCCACAAGCTGAGGCAGATTCACATGGGATGTGAATTCTGGAAGTGTTTCACCAGCAAAACTGCCTGTCTCCTTGTGGCTGTCTTCCACTGTTGATGAAATATCTTACACCATCACTGAAATATCACTCTGCTGATATATTAATCTGAAGTGTTACATTCGCCATCTGTTTGCTTTTCCTGGCAACGACCATAACACAACACATTTTTAACATAACACTGATTTAACATATGAGCTGTGTGCATGAATTATCACATCCTTCTCTTATTATGTCCATTCTGGGCATTTTTTTTTATTGGGTGGGCTTTCAAGGCCACGTTACCTTTCTGATATAACAGCACCCTCCTCTGGTTCCCTTCTCTTCATCTTTCCTCTCACTTCACTGTACCTCAGTCTGTTTCCATGCCACACCCACTTTCACATGCCAGCATCAAATATCCGACACAGAGGAATCTGAATAATGCTGCCCAGATGGAGAAAGTTTCCCCCCTTTTTTTCTTATTCTTAATAGTGCTGAAAAAGGGAATAAACACTCTTATATAAGCAGTGTTTACAAATAGGCAAGAACTTAAATGAGCATATTCATTCATATATTTTAGGATTTTACACCAATCAGCCACAACCGTAAAAACCACCTGTCTGAACTCAAATGCGTAGGTCCTCCTTGTGCCATCAAAACAGATTTGACCTCCCGGGACATATCAAAGATAGACCTCAGCCTGAGCATATCCTGTGGTGTCCGACTCTGGGAGCTGGCAGGGTCCTTCGTGTCCTGTGGCTTGTGAGGTGGGCTCTCTGTCATGAGGACTTGTTCAGCATATCCCACAGATGTGGTGGGTTAAGATCTAGAAAGTTCTGAGGCAGGATGAATGCTGTGGAGTCTCTGTTCTGTTCATTGAACTGTTCCCAGGGACTTTTTGTTGTTTGGTGCATTGCCCTGTTGGCATAAGCTGCTACCACTGAGGAGTGTCAATGGGGAGATGTGCTTCATCTATTTAGGTGGGTGGTATGTGTTAAAACATCATCCAACATTGCCTTTCTTAACAAGAAGATACATTTTATCCACTTCATTTGTCAGTGGCTTTAGTGTTATGGCTGATCAGTGTTTGTCAGTTGGCATCACTTGAGTAATTCTTTTTGTTCTAGCTCCTAAAGTGCTTCTGCCATGTGCACGCCGAGTTCATGCACAACCTTTCTTTAACAAAAGTGTCTGCGTCTCCTTTGTTTACTGGGTTCTCTCGTTGCAACCCCTTCAATTGTGCAGCTCTATTCACTGCAGGTCAGCTTTATGTCGAGCACAAAAATAAAAGGAAGCTCGTACAATGAGCTGATAATTGATCATTAAGTTGGCTCATAAAAGGTGACTACAGCGTGTTTTCCTATCAAAGTCAAACAATGTGGAAATATTCTTTATAGTTTTGTGGCTTCTAAATGATACTTCCTGCTGTGTGTAATATATTTTTCCCCAATGCCTCTGGGATACAATATGAAAACTATTCACTTTTCTGTATTTAACCAATCAGAAAAGTCCATTTGAAGCCTTCTTACTATACGGGCATCTGAGCCATAATATACACCAGGCTGACTGCTGGCAGCAAATATCCAAGACCTAGAATGTGCAACAACATGCATATTGAAAACATGAGTGCACTTTCTCAACACATCAGCTTTCTCTGCTCTGCAGACAGTGCAAATAGCAACATTAGGCTCACGGCCAGGAAACTCACACATACACTAAAGTCAATGACAAAGAAATTGCAGCTTCACGGCAGAGTCCATCCTCATCACCTAAAACGTGGCAGTTTCCAGCTGAGTTGTTTTTCAATCACTGTTCCTATCTTTGTTTAGCAGTTCCTGTAAGAGAGATTTCCTTCCTGTTTCCTGATGTTCAGGATCTTCCTTTATTAGCATTAGCTGTGTTTGAGTGTAAGCTGATATATATTTTTCAAAATTTTTGTTGGATATTCTTTAAGTATATATCAGTAACTTACAATAAAGGTAAAATATCTGTGTAATGTCTGCTGAACTGGGATCTGATCTGTACCCAAAATTTGTTTTGACAGGACCGACAGGACTGAAAAAAACTAAGTTCCTCTTTAAAACACACCCCTCAACGCTTCACCTCAGCTGCCCCACTTTTTTTTAATCAAAATCGGTGCTAAAGTACTGTGAAAAAATTTCTTTAGCATCTCAAAAGTCAAGCACACCTCTACCATTTTTTCAGCTGTTTCCTTTTCATGCAACAACCCTCTGCCTGAGTTCAATTTCTGATAATCACATTACAAACTCAAAAAGTAATTCTGAACATCTGACACAATATGGAAGAAATCCAGAGATCCCAGCCTTCTTGTCATAAACTGTCTGTCTCTATGGAGACAAAGATTTAATAATGTTTTTTCTCATTTTGTATTTAAATTGCTCAGGTTTTATGATTCAATAAAACAATAGATCATAGATTAATGGTGCCTTATTTGGTTTGGATGAAAAGTGGCGCTTTCCCTCTTCCACTCGTACACATACAATGTATAAACGTTATAAAAGGAACAAAAAAAACATGAAGAATATTTTAATATTGTTTGGGTTATCTTACCTAGCTAACCCAGCAGTTTATTATTCATCCATGGGGATCCCTATTGTCCATCTGCACTGAGCTCCATCAGCACCCATCTGCTGTCCCTTTCACCTCACGCTCACCTCTGCTGCCTCTCATCCCCCAGATCGCTGTTACACCACAAAGACCACTTTATAAATTGACCAAGGTGTAAAACTAAACCCCATGAAAGGAAGAAGCTATGGCATAACTTATAAGAATCCAGAAACAATATCTACTAGTGGATGTATTAATATATTTACTTTAATGCTCTGTTTACTTTTGATAATAAGAAAAGGCAACATGACAAAACGTTCAGTGTTTGTAGCTTCCCCTGCATGATCACTTGACAATAACAAGCATGGGCGTATTACTATGTTGATGTTCTGAATTAAAGGACGGTTTAGGGCTCTGCCTAGTGGTAGTAATATCAATTACACTCAACTGGCTCTGTTATTATTTTAAAAGGATGGATTAACATTAAATTTGGTTCCCATAAAATGAAACCTAACGTTTCATTTTCTGGGAATATTAAAAGACTATTACTGAAATAGTGTTTTTACATTTGACTGATATTTAAAGAAACTACCTCCATATTTCTCCCAGCACTGTTGAGTGCAAAGTCTTTGACTTACTTAAACTTACTAAAATACAGTACAAGAATGGATACATCACAAAAATATACACACATACACAGAAATATATTGTACATAACTACATAACTATGTAGAAAAAACACAAATAAAGTACAAAAATGCCTACCTGGCCTCAGTTTTTAATCAGAGGGAACAACAAACATTTTCTACCAGGCTGAACTCCAGAAGCAGTCAGGTCATAGCCACAGTTCTGGTCACTTGTGCAGCTCCAGGCGATGCTTGCAGACTATACAGTCCACTGCAAGGCTGGATTTCTTTTCTGCAGCAGCCAGGACTAAATGCACTCCTGGCCAGAACTGCAATCTAAACAGATAAAATTACAGAAAAGCAAAGGTACTCTGGACAAAAAGGCTGAAATCTAGTTAAAGGCTAAAAATCTGTGACCAAAGGAAGCCTTCCCTGCAAGGGAAATGGAACATGTCAGGCCATTTACAGCCTCTAAATCCACTAGGAGGCGGCAATGCTAAAGTTAGGGGCTTGCCAAAGGTAACGAGATATGACACAGGTGACTGAAGCCAGCAGCCTCTGTCAAAGGTGGAAGAGCTGTGGTGTACCTGTATTGTACAGAAAAGACCGTCATATGAGTATTTAATATAAGGACAGGATGTATAAGCTTCCTGTACTACACCACAATTTCATTTAAAATTATGTTTTGCATTTTTGGGGAAACTCCATGGCTCTGCACTACCATATCTTTCTATGTCTTTGTTCACTCTGGCACTTTACTGGGGATGTTTGCAATGAACAGTATTTATGACAAATCTAAATAGTGCAGCTTATTTCAAACAAGTTAAATATTCCAGGAACCTAGTAAAGAGTTAAGACAGCATTGCCTGGGGGAGGTGGCTGTGTTAAGTGGGTGTGTGAGCTGAAAATGCAAAACAGCTCCACCACTGAAGTGACATGATCTGGAGGTTAAATATAGTTAACACACAGAATGTAGTTCTGACCTTCAGTCTCAGTTAGGGACAAGAGCAGGGGAGCTTCCTGGATTTTTTTTTTAAATAGGATGGCAACAGCAAACACAAGGCAGCGAGGACCCATGGGAAATCAGAATGTTTAATTACAAATAAATTGATTAAATAATAAAAGTGTAAAAAATGGCATAGAAAACACTGAGAACAATTTTCTGGTTCATGTGCAGCCCTGTGTCCTATTACAGATTTATTACCTAGAAAGTAGTACTCAAGAAGGATTAAAATATTTTTTGTTGGGGGGGGGGGAGCAAATTATTTGAAAACACGTCAAATCTCAATAGGAAAAAAAAAATCATGCTGGATATCTATACTGATATGGACTGGAAAATGTGTTAGGAACTTAAGGATGCCACATTGAAATGAAAATTATCAACATACAGAGAGCTGAATTCAAGGCTAGTTCATTTTACTGAAAATTTCATTACAGAAACTCAAAATGGTGCTCAATAGTTTGTATGCACGCCTGACAACACCAGAGCATGCTCCTAATGAGACAATGGATGCTGTCCTGGGGGATCTCCTCCCAGATCTGGACCAGGGCATCACTGAGCTCCTGGACAGTCTGAGTTGGAACCTCGTGACATCAGATGGACCGTACCGTCCCATAGGTGTCCTGTTGGGTTTAGGTCAGGTGAGTGTGGGGGTCAGTCAGTGGTATCAATTCATTTATCCTCCAGGAATTGCCCGCATACTCTCAGCATTGAGGCCGGGCATTGTCGTGCACCAGGAGGAACCCAAGACGAACTACACCAGCATAGGGTCTGACAACGGGTACAAGGATTTCATTTTCCTGATACCTAATAGGAGTCAGGGTGTCATTGCCTAGCCTGTAGAGGTCTGTGCACCCCCATGGATATGCCTCCCCAGACCATCACTGACCCACCACCAAACTGGTCATGCTGGATGATGCTACAGGCAGCGTAATGTTCTCCATACCCTTTCATGCCTGTCACATGTGCTCAGGGGGAACCAGCTCCCTAGAGCGGGGATCCTCAAGTCCAGGCCTCGAGGGCCGGTGTCCTGCAGGTTTTAGATGTGTCCCTGATCCAACACACCTGAATCTAATGGCTGAATTACCTCCTCAGTATGCAGTTAAGTTCTCTAGAGTTCTGCTAATGACTTCTATATTTGACTTACGTGTGTTGAAGCAGAGATACATCTAAAAGTTTCAGGACACTGGCCCTTTAGGCCTGGACTTGAAGATCCCTGCCCTAGAGTAACTGCCTGTCTCCTGGAAGTCTTCATTAGCACAGTCAATGACTACCTTGTGATGCTCCTTCTGAT
Source organism: Bujurquina vittata (assembly GCA_015106715.1). Taxonomy (NCBI): domain Eukaryota; kingdom Metazoa; phylum Chordata; class Actinopteri; order Cichliformes; family Cichlidae; genus Bujurquina; species Bujurquina vittata. The sequence goes on from VUQK01020761.1 coordinate 9,860, forward strand.
ACTCTGGCTCCTCAAGCCACTGGCAGAACTCCTCATGCATGATGAAGCTTCAGGCCTCCTCCCACGGTTTACCAGATGTGATGAAGGGAGAGGAAGTCTACTTTTTCTGCAAACCTTGTGGCAATGGCACATATTGATGTGGCATAAGGAGTTGGACTACCTGTGCAGCCTCCGTAGGGTATCACATTACGCCACTAGTAGTGACATTGACCCCGGCCAAACGCAAACCTAGTGAAAAAACAGTCAGAAAATGTCAAAGGCCATTAAAAGTAAAATTCCTGTTTGGGGGTTGTCTCATTGTTGCCCCTTTAATGCACTTGTTGTTAATTTAATTAACACCAAAGCAGATGAAACTGATTAACAACCTCTGCTACTTAACTGAGCAGACTAGTATCCTAGAAGTTTCATTTTTTGAGCAGTGTAAATTAAACCTGAACTTTATTGAATACTCAGTAGTACTGTAGTTCAGTGGTATTTTGGGGGAGAGGGGGGGCTGGAAATTAGACTTGCAGGACTTGCAGCATATCCTGGCCTGCGCACACAAACAGGAGAATAAGCTGAATTTTGTATTAAAAACATACACAACCACAAAACAATGTCAAAAAAAGAAATATTAATTTAAATCTGGCCTGCTTGACATACCTGCACATACAACAATGAGACAGCAGAGTTTGCACAGACCAGAGTGCAAGCACACTCAAACAAACCTTTCAACAACTGAAAGTCAATCCACAAAGTATTATAGTTTCATATTTGTTCATTAGTCTGATTTTTATTTACTTTATATTTTTTGCTTTCACTTCTGTTTATTTTGGGTCATTTTCACTGTAAATGTGCTAGTTTCAGTTCAGGTTTTACTGTTTTATAATAATACTTATTTTCGGTTTAGGAATTAGTAAATAAATTTAAACTTGAACTTGTATTCTTATCAAATTGTAGGTATTATTCTGTCATGGACAAGATTTAAGAAAATTCCAAATAGATAGTACAATATAAACACATGTCATAAAGACATTTTAAGTGACACACACACACACACACACACACAAACATTAACACAGTGAAGAAAGACTACAGAATATAATTTCAGTTAGTTCTCATGTATTTTTATAAATGTATTGTAACTAAATTGTTTTGTCCACATCCATAACTTGTTTTTGTTTAGTTTATTTAAGTATATTAACCTTTACCCATTCACCAATAAATCACTCCTAAATTAATGCTGTTAATGTGATGGTGTGAAGATGCCACAGGTCCACTGTGTTATATAACACTAAACTAAAAAACTGAAAGGTGTGTGTAGGTGTGAAAATACCATTGTAATTGGCTTATTTGAAGCTAATAGCTAAGTAATCCAAACTTACTGATGTTGTATACTTCCAAAAAATACATACAAGTACATTTTTGTCAATGTAACATTTTAATTTGTGTTTGTATTATTTGCTTGTGTTGTATTTAAAAGGTAAAATGATTGCATTTTTAAATGAGTATATATGTTGGGTTTTCCAACAGGTTTGCCTTACTTTGACAGCTAGACTCATACAAAATATATTTACAAAAATTACCTAACCAGTAGAACATTACGTTATGGTTTATATAGTTAAAATTCTTCATTTAAGACTGGGTTCGCCTTATAAAATCAGACTTTATGCTCTGGCTGAAGGTTTTAATCTTCAAGCTACCTTACAACAACTTTGTGTAGCACTGCTGTACGCTCATTACAAAACAGTTACCGATATTAAACCACAGTTAGACACACAAAGTTCGCAGAAGATGCAGCCGCACTCTTTATGCAGCGCACAAAGAGTGCGGCTGCACACAGCCACACTCCGGCGACCGCGTTACTCGGACCTGCGTTACTCGGACCGTGCACGGCGAGGAATCGATTACTTCAGAGTAACGCGCTCCGCAGCAGTGTGGCGAGCTAGCAGCAGAGAGCACTGACCTGCTGCAGTTGTGTGAGGGCGCCGCTGGGTGAGTCCCTCTCTCCGCTCCCTCCGTCTCCACAGCTCCGTTTTCCCAAAGAAAAGAAGACGAGAACTAGGTCCGGGGAGGAGGGCCGCCGCCATTATCGGAAAGCTGACAGAAATACCACTTTCACACACGCAATCTGCTCATAAATTGATCGGGACATGAGCGGTTTGTGTCGCAGCAGAAGGCATTTCTTAAGCGAAACAGCGCCGGCGATTGCATCAAACTCACCGTTGTCTTCGTGTGCGCGACCGGCCCAGCATTATGTGGGCACAACAATGGACAGAATAATTATTGGAAAAGCAACGTGGTGAACCGGGGAGAAGACGACTAAGCAGATTTTTTTTTACACGTCTGAATTTCGCACGGGGGAAAAGGCGTTGCAAGAGCAAAAAAATCGGATTGTTCTATTGTTCGGGATATTTATTTCTTGCATTTCCCGTGTTTAATTTCACTTAAAACAGCAGTGCAAAACACGAGAAATCCAGACATGTTTGAAGAATATTGCATTCAGATGAGCCCGTCGCACACATTGTAGCGATATCTGTATATTGTGTGAATAGTTCCGACCCACGGTGTATTCTGCGGCTGCTTATGCACATCAGGCGGCGAGGGCTGCGGCAAGAGCTGGCCTGACAGATGCGGGAGGAGAAAGGGGAGAAATGCAATGGTATGTATCCTACGTGCTCCCTCTTCTTTATAGGCTATTTGCTAGCGAAGCTGCCGAGTGCTACACCCTGAGACAGCTGGGTAAATAAATTCCCGTTAAAGATTGTCGGAGTGCAGGAGGGAGGCTATCCCGGCTCTCGGCGCTGCCATTTCATTATGTAGACAGCAGGCCTGGCGTGGTCACCCCTCTCTGTGCACCTCAAGCCCATGTTAACTGTTAATCCATTGCACAACATGGAAGGGCACACAATCTTATCGTTAACTAAATAAATAAATAGGTTGTGTGAAGGAAATTGATTAAAAGGGCGCTTTAGTTAGGCTGTTTTGTTGGTAGCGTTTTGGCAAGGCATGCTGCCTGTTTTTCTTTTTTTTTCTTATTTGCCAAGAACTTGTCCTTTCATTGGGTATCAGGCCTAGCTCAGCTGAGCCCTGTGGACTGCCCATGGCTGCTATTGACCCCGCCACGAATCTGTTTGCGTCTAATGCGTGGTCATGTTCATGTAGCAGGTTAAATATTTCTTTATGATCCTATAAATTCATCTTTTTTTTTTCTTTTTTACACGATGTTTCACTCCAGGAAATATGATTACACATTAGTGAGATTCTGCATATGGTTATTTTTTTGCACCTTTACATTATCTGTTGACTGTTCTAGCAGAATTGGATCAGTGCTCTGATAATGGAAGCATTAGTCAGTGGCATGAAATTGGCAGTAACATTAAGTGTGAGCAAGTTCATTGTCCTTTGGCATTGATGGTAAGTGTGAGCGAGTCTGTTAATAAGCTCTTCATTCATTTTGTCAGAGACGATGCAGCTGGTAGCTACTGTTTCCTTTAGGCTGAAGAATGTTGACTGAGGCGCTTTCACCATAGTCATTTTAATGCTTGTCACCCCGCTCACTGATCAGCTGAGGTTGTCATTTAAGAAAAGCACCACTCCCAACATGTTTCCCCTGGGATTAATTTCATCTTTTGATCCTCATTAGATGCTTCACAGGAATTCTGGAGATCAGTGAAACCAGAACTGAAATGAGTTGATTAATACATTTATCAATAGATAAAAGATTATCCAAGAGTTTTGATGAAGCACAGTCAAGTACAAGATTTCCTCAAAGAGAATAATAGTTGGAAATTTCACCACAAAGTTAAGGAAGTGTGCAAAAATGAGATTGTTTGAGATTGAATTTGGTCTCAGAAGGGGACCATATTGCTGTTATTCCTGTTATTCTGCCTGTTTTCATTATATGCTTTGCTGGTGGCAGAATATGATGCCAGTGTCAGTAATAATAATGCAGTGATTTCAGATAAATCAAAATCAATTAAAAATCATGAGAACCAGTATTGGTTGGTGTTACGCATTTACCTTCACAGCATTTACCATTGAGCGGATTCATCAGTCTTTGTCAAACAAAGGGAATAACCACAAAATGGATTAGAATGTGCCTCTGTTATTATTACAGATGGATCTGTTATTAAGAAGGATAGAAATAATAAAAGTGCTTATTCAAGCTGACAGGTAGATTTTTACATCTTAAAGTAGCATAATGATATTTTCTTTTTTTTTATTATAGTTGCTTAAGGGGGAGAAGGGCCTGGCATTTGCCCTATTATTCTCTTTCATATTGTTTTTTTCCCCTCCTTTAATTCAAAATGAGTTTTTGGTTGAATGCTTAGTTTGTCTGATTTCTTTTTTGTTTGTTCTTTTTTTTCCCTTTTGGCAGGATCTGATTCATGAAAGGAGTGAATGAAAGAACCTTCTGCTCATATCACTGCGCTGCCATCTATTATTATTTAAGCCCAGCAGACAAAAGAGAAATCTGATCTCCTTTGTGGATCAGCAACTTTATGGACAAACATTCAAGTGAACTCCTTCATACAGTGCCTGTTTAAGGCAGGATGAGTGTCAGCAGGCTATGATGGCCAAAAAGCAAGATGCACGGTTGCCCATTTACAACCTCATTGTGGTGGGTTTGTCTGGAACAGAGAAAGAGAAAGGGCAATGTGGGGTTGGCAAGTCCTGCTTGTGTAATAGGTTTGTGCGACCCAGTGCTGATGACTTCTACTTGGATCACACATCTGTATTAAGCACCAGCGACTTTGGGGGTCGAGTGGTTAATAATGATCACTTCCTGTTTTGGGGGGAGGTGTCACGGGTTCTCGAGGAGGGGCCTGAGTGCAGGATGCATGTTGTGGAGCAAACCGAATTCATTGATGACCAGACGTTTCAGCCACACCGTAGCACTGCTATGCAGCCCTACATCAAACGGGCAGCAGGCACCAAGCTGGCCTCAGCAGAGAAGCTCATGTACTTCTGTACAGATCAGCTGGGTCTGGAACAAGACTTTGAGCAAAAACAAATGCCAGAGGGCAAGCTGCAGGTTGATGGCTTCCTCCTTTGTGTCGATGTGAGCCGCGGCATGAACCGTAACTTTGATGACCAGCTGAAATTTGTCACAAACCTGTACAGTCAGCTCAGCAAGACTAAGAAGCCCATCGTGCTGGTTCTGACCAAATGCGATGAAGGAGTAGAGCGCTACATCAAAGATGCACATACCTTTGCTATCACAAAAAAGAGTCTACCAGTAGTTGAGACATCGGCACGTTCAAATATAAATGTGGACCTCGCCTTCCTCACTCTGGTTCAGCTTATTGACAAGAGCAGGGGCAAGCCCAAGATTATTCCTTACTTTGAGGCCCTAAAGCTCCAGAGTCAGCAGATCGCTTCTGCCAAGGATCGCTATGAATGGCTAATCAACCGTATAGTAAAGAATCACAATGAAACCTGGATAAACACCAGTCGACGCATGAACAACTCGCCGGAGTACAAAGAATATGTCTTCTTGGAGGGAACGGCTAAATGCAAGAAGCTTTTTCAACAGCATGTCTACCGTCTAAAGCAGGAACATATTGAGAGACGTCGAAAAATATACTTAAGCACTCTTCCTTTAGCACTTAGTTCTTTAGTGCCTGACCTGGATGAGATAGATCAGCTCAGCTGGTCTGGGGTACAGAAAGTCCTCGAATCCAAGCAGCACTTCACCCACTGGTTTGTTGTTCTGGAGGACTCACCATGGGAGGATACATCTCACATCGATAACATGGAAGATGAGCGAATCCCATCGGACCTGTTGGAGACTGCTGAAGCAGAAGAAATCTTTAATGCTCATCTGGAACATCTGCGCAATGAGTGCAAACGGGCAGAGATGAGACAGGAGTTTAAACACAAATTAGCGTCCTCTCCCTTCGTCACACCTGGTAAACCTTGGGAGGAGGCCCGAAGCTTCATCATGAATGAAGAGTTCTACCAGTGGCTTGAGGAGCCAGAGTACCTGGACCTCTATAATCGGCATCAGAAGGAGATCATTGACCGTGCTAAAGAAGACTTCCAGGAGCTTTTGCTGGAGTACTCTGAGCTTTTTTATGAGCTTGAAGTGGATGCTAAACCCAGCAAGGAGAAGATGGGGGCAATTCAAGAGGTTTTGGGAGAGGAGCAAAGGTTCAAGGCACTACAAAAACTTCCTGCCGAAAGAGATGCTTTGGTATTAAAGCATATCCACTTTGTCTATCACCCAACCAAGGAGACCTGCCCTAGCAGTCCCCACTGCGTAGACTCTAAGATTGAACAACTGTTAGCTTCACGTTTCCCCTCGCATTACCCCTTTTTTGATGTGAAAGCTCATTTTGGAGACACCAAAGCTGACAGAATAAACCTTGTTATTCTAGGGAAGGATGGACTGGCCAGAGAATTTGCCAATGAGATTAGGGCTCTCTGCACAAATGATGACTGGTATGTGTTAGATGGGAAGATGTATGAGTTGACCCTACGACCTATTGACGGAAATGTACGTCTTCCGGTTAATTCCTTCTACACCCCCACTTTCACCCCTCATGGATGTTTGTGTTTGTATAATTCAAAAGAATCACTCTCCTATGTGGTTGAAAGCCTTGAACGACTTAGGGAGTCAACTCTAGGCCGAAGGGATAGCCAGCTGGCACAACTGCCAACATCACTGCTTTTAGTCACTAAACGAGGTGTAGGATCATATGTTGATATAGGTGGAGACACTGCCTTAAACTTGATAACACAGGGGCAGCAGGTTGCAAGGAGACTGCAGTGTAGCTTTTTAGACCCTGCTTCCCCTGGTGTGGGCTATGGCCATAACATCAGCGAGACCCAAATAAACCAGGTGTTGAGGGGCCTTCTGGATATTAGGAGGAGCACATCTTTTAGTAGCAGCTCCCCACCCCTCCTCCCTGAGCCTCCAGGTCTCCGAGACACTCAGCCAGTCCCGGAGGCGGACCTTCGCATTGTCATGTGCTTAATGTGTGGAGACCCCTATGACACTGAGCAGCTCCTCTCCCCTTTCTTAATGCATCAGCACTGCAGACCCATGTCTAATAGTGGCACCTCAGTATTGCTGGAGCAGACCGTTGGTGGACACAAGCTGGCTATAGAGCTCTCTCTGCTCTCATACCACGCCTCCTTCACTTTGAGGAAGAGCAGGTTAGTACACGGCTACATTGCAGTGTATTCAGTCACCCGAAAAGCCTCCCTGGAGACTCTTTGTGCATTCTTGTGCGAGGTGCAGGACATCATCCCAATTCAGCTGTTGGCGGTGGGAGATAGCCAGGCAGAGCTCACTGACAGCGACTACGCCTGTGAGCAGCTGATCCAGGGGGAGGAACTAGCCCATGAGATTGAGGGTCGTTTCAGCAGTGTGGTTTGTGGATCTGGGGGGGTGGTGGGAGGCCTCCACAGGATAGAAATGTTTCATCCTTTTCTGATGGAGGTAGTAGAGAAACGCAACATTGTCGAGGCCACGCACATGTACGATAATGTTGCTGAAGCATGTACCAATGAAAATGTCTACTCCCCACGCTGCAGTTCTCCTAGTCCTGTCACTATGTACCTGGATTCAGAAGATGATGTAGAACCGTCTCCACCATACTATGATGGCACACTCACTTCTCACAGTAGCGGCTTCAACATGCCTGACTTAGATTCCAGTGACATCTCTGTCATATCTGATATCCGGGACTTTGAGAACAAACTGAACAACAAAGTACCGCCTCAAGTGAGAGTTAAACCAGGTGTCACTTTTGACTTCCGGAAAGTGAGCCGTAACCCATATATTGACACACTAGGTCATCGGCGTTCTTTGCCCTCTGCTGTTACCTGGGTTCCCGGCGGCGATGTGGGATACGATCCCTCAGACTATGCTGAACCCATTGACGCCGTTTCGAAACCCCGCCCTAGCAACGAAGAGATCATCTACTCAGTACCGCATGACAGCACACAAGGAAAAATCATCACCATCCGCAACTCCAACAGGATGCACTCTAATGGAAACGGCTCAGACAGCGAAGCAGACAGCAGCTCTCTGGAGCGAAGGAGGAAGTTCTCAGCAGTTGGTGTGAAGCCTCGTCTTTACCGTGACCGCTCTAAGCGGTTGGGCAAGTTCAGCAGCTTTCGCACAAGCTTCATAGGCAGCGATGATGAGATGGGAGCTCTTCCAAAGTCCAAAGAAGATGACTTTGGGACCCTTAAAGGTGAAAGTCTAGCAAATGAGGAGAGTGAAGACCCAAAGAAGAGGAACATTCTGAAGAGCCTGCGACGGACAGCCAAGGTGTGCATTATACCACTATTTTTAATTATTTTGTTGATGCTGTTTGTTTTTTATTGTGAAAAGCTATTTTTCAAAATGTATACCATCCAAATCAATGTAATTAATGTGCAATTTGATGTAATTATCAGTTTGAGATACTAAGATTTCTGTCTCCACCCGCAGAAAACTAGGACAAAGCCCCGTCCAGCTATTCCCAAGCCGTTGGAGAGCAGTTACTTCGGGGTCCCCCTAGCAAGTACAGTATCCCCAGACAGACCAATCCCTCTCTTCATTGAAAAGTGTGTCCGCTTCATTGAGACAACAGGTAAGTTTTTTTTCGTGGTTAATTAACAGCTAATCCTGTGCTGCTGTGTTTTACATGTATGCTAAATAGGGTTTAAAGTTTCCTTCAGAGAAATTCTCACTGATCATTTATCAGATTTTTATTTTGTAATTTTGGTAAATGCCTCTTAGGAAATTAATTTTAGTGATTAAGCAACTTATAACATCCCTTCTGTCATATTTCCTAAACCCGTGCACCTGTTCATGACCGTAATGCGTTGTGAAATTAATACTAGGGCGTGTTTAATCTTCAGCATCTGTTTAATCTGCAGCATCTGTATTGGCGTGTTTGTTTGCAAAGGGGGCTGATGAAGTGTTTGTGCTGTGTTTGTTTCCCACTGTGACACCCACCCACGTCTTTCCCCTTTTCTCTACTGTGCTCGTTTTCCCTCAGGCCTGAATACAGAGGGTTTGTACCGCGTAAGCGGCAACAAGTCAGAGATGGAAAGCATGCAGAGGCAGTTTGAACAGGGTGAGTTGCTCATCGTAGTTTGTTCGAACCAGCTGTTTGACGGGTAATTATGTGACTGCCTAATCAAAACATAAGCAGAATTATTGAAAGAAAGTGACATGGAACTCATTGTTCGTTCCTGATGAAAGCTACTACTGGCGGGCTTTAACTGTCATTCTCCCTGTGTAGACCACGGCTTAGACCTCGTGGAGAAAGACTTCTCCATAAACACTGTGGCTGGAGCCCTCAAAAGCTTCTTCTCTGAGCTGCCTGAGCCCCTGGTGCCTTGTGCTCTGCAGGTGGACCTACTGGATGCTTTCAGTAAGCAAACACTGCTGGGTTGGGAGGGTCTTTACTAGAACATAAAAAGATTATTTCTTTAGAAAGGAACAGGGGAGGGAAGGTTTTGGCAGAGCTGTTCCATTTTAGGCTTGACAAACATTTTTCTGATGGCGTAGACAGAAGTTTTAGCTTTAAATCACCGTGAGTAATGAAGTCTTAAAAAAATTGTGTTTGTTCAGAAATCAGTGACAGGGAACAGAGGCTGTATACCATGAAGGATGTCCTGAGGAGGTTCCCCAGGGAGAATTATGATGTCTTCAAATATGTAATGAGCCACTTACTCAAGTAAGTCCTCTGTTTACTGTTTACAACACTTTCATGCACGGTTCCTCTGCTTTTCTCCCCCACTCTATAAGAACGAATCACTCCTGTTTTCCCAGGGTGAGCCAGCTGAGCAGGGTGAACTTGATGACCAGCGAAAACCTGTCCATCTGTTTCTGGCCCACCCTCATGAGGCCAGACTTCTCCACCATGGATGCTCTGACTGCCACACGCACCTACCAGACAATCATCGAGACCTTCATCCACCAGTGTGCATTCTTCTTCTACAACCAGCCCCTCCTCGACTCCCCCACCGGCCTAGCAGGCCACCCTGCCTCACCCACCACCACCCTCAGCGGGAGCTCTGCCTACTCTTGTTACCGCTCCTCTCCTCCCCACACCACCCCTCACTTCAGCCCTCTGCAGCAGTCCCCTCCCACCACCCCCCAGTCTCCCCTGCAGTCTCTGCTCCCTCCCCTCCACCAGCACCCCCACTCCCACCATTCCCCTGCTGAACAAGAGACACTGTGAGAGACAATGAAACCATGTGTGCCCATGATGATGCTGGACCTTATCACCAACACACACTAAAAAAAGAATAAAAGGAAAAAAAAAGAAAAGATGTGCACTTGCGCATTACATTTTTGATCATGGACAACCTAGGTTATAAGGACTGGAGATGGAAAGTGTCTGAGAAACTTCCCCAACATGCCATTTATATTCATATTTGTGTGCATCAGAAAAGGCTACCATTATCAGTGAAGCTTCTGCTGCCCTCCGATCGCCTGGAATTGGACGTCAGGTCAGAAGAGGAGGGCAGGGTTCATTGTCACAACGAGCCTCTCGTCTGTAAGCAGCCACCACTTATCCTGCGCTACAAAGAAATAGAAATCTCTATGCCAAGCTGGAAGAAATGACTTGTGGCCACCGTGTTTTTAGTAATGTGTAAAACTCTTTTAGTTTCTTTTTCTCTTGAAAGTACTGCCACTGGATTTATAGACTGGTCCTCTGTAGGTCCTTTGGGCAGCAGTTTGCTCCATATAGCAGAGTTTCCTCTGTGTCTGCCTTTTGGGTTTTTGTCATCGGCTCTACTTGAGGGGTCAGCATGGGGGTGGGGGGTGTGTGTGTGTGGGGGGGGGGGGGGGGCAAA
>VUQK01020770.1:10030-23590 GCA_015106715.1 Bujurquina vittata
GGATTATAACAAAGTGGAAGCGAATGGGAACGACAGCAACTCAGTCATGAGGTGGTAGATCGCCAAACGTCAGGTCAGCTCAAGAACAGTGTGTAGAGAACTTCATGGAATGGGTTTCCATGGCAGCTGCATCCAAGCCTTCCATCACCAAGCTCAGTGCAAAGCGTCGGATGCAGTGGTGTAAAGCACGCCGCCACTGGACTCTAGAGCAGTGGGGACATGTTCTCTGGAGGGATCAGTCACACTTCTCCATCTGCCAATCTGATGGAGCATTCTGGGTTCGGTGGTTGCCAGAGGAACAGTACTTAACCAGTAATGACTTCGTGGATTTCTTCATAAATCGAATTTTAACTATTAGAAACAAAATTATTCATAATCATCTCAAAGACTTATCTTCATGTTCAGCTGCTTTCACCACTGGTGGTATTTGTTTGGCCTCTCTCCGACTGATCTTTCTGAGTTAACTTCAACATGTCTGCTAGAGCCCATTCCTACTAGACTGCTCAAAGTACTCCTATCATTAATTAATGTTTTGATCTTAGTCCACTAATAGAGATCAATCCTCTATTAATGGACTATGTACCACAGGCCTTTAAGGTGGCAGTAACTAACCCACTACTTAAAAAGCCATCACTGACCCAGCTGTCTTAGCTACATGTAATTATAGGCCAATCTCCATCCTTCCTTTTCTCTCCAAAATCCTTGAAAGAGTAGTTGTAAAACAGCTAAATCATCGGCAGTTTCAGTCTTTTCTGGAGGAAACAGCCTCTGAATTCTCCACCGTTGTGTTTGCAGCTGCGCTATTTTGCTGAGAAACTGGACACACTGCGCAGACATGCACACCACAGTTTTTACATGAAAAGCTAGTGACCAGAACCCTGTGACCATACACAATAAAGCCATTAAACAGCTGACCTCATTCACACACATATTGACAGTGACCTGAGTTGGCGGGCACGTGTTGTCACAGTGTCCACCAGCGTCTTCACTTCCTGCATAAACTCCAGTTATTCTACGTTTGCAAAAATATAATGCTAATCTTTTATAGAGCAACAATAGAGTCCATCCTCTGGTACGGTCGCACTGGCTGCTTTGGGAATCTAACAGTTCAAATCCAAAATCTAAAAAGAACAGCAGGTAAGATCATGGGTCACATTCCCTTCAACCTCCAGGAGCTCTGTGACCGAGCAATCATTGCAAACAACATCTTAACTGACAGCTCCACAGAGTGTGTGCTGTTGAACTCAGGAAGGAGGTATAGGGTTCCTCTGTCAATACAACAGGTGCAAACACTCATTTGTACCTTTATCAATGAAGCTAATCAATGAGCAAGTTGGCTAATTGTTATATTTATGTTTTTTTACAGTCCATGTAAATTTTATTGTGTTATCTGACTGTATTTCTGAGATTTTAGTGGTGTTGTTGCAGTGGTACCCTTTCCTCTTTAAACTGAGCCAAATTTCTCCCAAAAGAGATCATTAAAGAATCTTGATTTCATTTTTCTCTTCTTAATTCCTATGGAAACAATAAGGGTGGACTGAGGAGTGCAGACAAACTTTTTCCCACAGGACAGTGTGTGTGTGTGTGTGTGTGTGTGCGTGTACAGAGGACAGGACTGGCAGTCGTGTGTAGTTGGAGTGGTACCTGAGCAAAGCCTAGTAATTTCTTGTTGGAGATCTCCAGATGTTTCCTGCTCAGCTCTGATTTCCTCAGCTGGCAGTCGATATTGGTCAGCCTCCTTTTCAGCTCCCCCACGTCCTCCTGACAAACACAAATACACAGCCTGTGTCAGTGTGTCTATAGTAAGCAGTTGAACAGCAGCTGGCATTTTGTAGGACACACAGTCCTTTAGGCCTCAAGAGCTTGGGGGAAAAATAGCAACTGTACTTCTTGAATTTAACAAAACAAAACAAAAAAAGATTTAAACTCTTATCAGAGAGGCTTCTTGAGTTTAAAAACCAAAAGGTGGAGAATCCCAGGTATTTGAACCTTCCCCTTTGGAGGGGTTTGTTTATGTTTGTTCATCATGGTTTTGGGCCAAACTGCTGTGAGGATTTACCCCACCCTTATTTAAGGGCTAAAAAAAGTGGATTTTGCATAATACATGTCCTTTAAAACACTTTAGTTGTGTTTGAGACGTAAAGTACTGTGCAAATGTTTCAGACACTGAATGTGAAGTGAGGATACTTTAAAAAATACTTAATTTTGAGAGGGAAAAGCTAAATTAAATCAGTGCTTGGTGTGAGCTCCCCAGCCTTTAAAACAGCAACAGATCTCTACAGAATCCTTTATGCAGTTTTGGGATGATGCTAACGCGATGCTATGATGTTTAGTGGATTTCAATGGGACAATGAAAGTTACACTTGGCCAAATAGTTATTGAGAAAAATTTATGAGTGCCAAACATATGCTAAACTTTGCTTTTAGGATCTACTGTGTTGAGTTTTGTGCAGCAGTAACTGAAGCTAAAGGAAGCTGCTCGGGTCTTGATCGCAGCCGTTTGCTGTGTGGAGACACATTCAGCTTTTCTTACAGCGACTCCTTTCCCAACATTTCTGTGAGGTTATGGTCAGGACTGTGAACTTTAGTTTGGTGCTCTGGATTGTTGCTATACTTTGTTTCAGTTTACAGACTAGTGTTTGAACATTTTCTTTAAATTTCACCGATATGCTTTAAATTTCTGTACTGCAAAGAGTAAAGATGAGGTGCTCTGAAGCACACGCAGAGAAACAGGCACTAGCATCATGTTTCACAGATGGGATAATAATGCAGTGCTGTGTTACTGGAAACGCCTACAGTTATGCATCTCTATGACTTGTTAAAGCGCCGTGGTGTTTGCATCTTTAAATGCTTTATTCGGATTGAACTGGGAGGATTTGAGCTTTCAAATGAAGTCTGGTTTGTGCTGGATGCAAAATAGGCCTATGCCCTCGGGGTAGTGAGTGTTAAGGAGTTCAACTCATTTAACCATGTGACCACGTGTCGCAGCAGATGTCACTTTCTTTCCAATGCTCTTTGTCCTTGTTTCTTTTGTCCTCATATCTGTGCCACTAGATGCTGCTTTGTTTCCCAGCTGGGTTGCAGAGTGCCAGAATTCAGGCAGAGGATTAACCACCTGAGATGGTAGGCCACAGGTAGTGAAGAGGTAAGCCTGAAAGCCAGAGCAAATGAATAAAAACGCTTGTTTTCATCCAAGCAGGGTGCCTGTGAGAACTGAACTCAGTGGCCACTGCAGACTGAGAAATGCTGCTTGATTTGCTTCACAGAGGAGAGAATAAAAAAGGAGGCAGAAGGGCCTCCAGCTTTTGACAGATCAAAAACTTCGTGTGACAACGCAACTGAGGTTCTTACACACAGCTGCCTTTGTTGTTCAGCTCCTGTGTGCAGGTGATAACAGGGAACACAAAGCTTTTAACAGATCTGCGCTCTGATCTGAGCATCCTTGAAAAGACATTTTTTCACATCAGCTTGAAAAATGAACGAGGGAGTGAGGCCCTAGCGAGGACTGATGTAGCTAAAGCTCAAATGTACAGTATTTTCCTCTGACAGGCAGCAGAGTGAAGCTCTGATATGCTGATAGAGAAATGATAACGTACCTGCTTGGACTCTGCTCCTCTTGTTTGCTTTTTGTGGGCCAGCTGGTTCTTCAGGTCCCTGATCTCAGCCTCCAGCAGCTGGATGACCTCTTCATAGTCCTGCTCAGCACTGCTGGGCTGCTGATGCACCGCCTCGGCCTCGGCTGCCTCCAGACGACTCTTCAGACGAGTGTTTTCCTCCACAGTCAGACACGCTTTCTGGGAGAGACAGCAGAACAATTCCTAATGAATCCGTTAACGTCTCCTACTCCAGCAGCAGGAGTGTGTTCTGGATAAAAGTTCACATAATTCAGCTGGCCTGCTACATTTTACATTTGTCACTATGTCTCACTGGTATATACAGCATGATGATATGAATAGATTTGCAATATAATTTTACCAATTGAAAAATTGTTAAACTATCTTTTAACTGGGGCAGCATGGTGGTCAGCACTGCTGCCTCACAGCAAGAAGTCTCTGGATTCGAATCCACCATCAGGTCTTTCTGCGTGGAGTCAGCATATTCTCCCCGTGTCTGCGTGGGTTCTCTCTGGTTCCTCCCACAGTCCAAAGACATGCAGGTAGTGGGGTTAGGTCAACTAGTGATGCCAAATTGCCCATAGGTGTGAATGGTTGTCTGTCTCTCTGTGATAGCCCTGCAACTGACTGCCAACCTGTCCCGGTTGTACTCTGCCTCTCACCCTATAGCAGCTGGGATAGGCTCAAGTCCATGTTCAAAATATTTTCCCCTGGTCATCCACGCTCAACCTGCAGTGTCTCCATTCCCCATGGCTTGAGAACCACTGATCTAAAGAGTAACTTGAGGCACTGTGTGCCTCCACACAGTGTATGGACTGGCCTCTCACCTCTGAGGTCTTCTGCAACTCCTCCTCAAGGCTTTTCTTGCTGTGTTCCATGTCCTTCAGCATCACCTGCCAAAAGAGGCAGCAGATGAAGCGGAAGCTTTCTCATGACATTTTAACCTGTGTGACTGTTGGAGACCGTGCTGCATAACAGAGCAAGCCCTTCCATTTGCTCGAAACAATCATGCCTGAGGCAACACCATCGATTCAAAGTGCAGTCTCTGCAGGTGTTATATTCTCATTGCTGCTAGTCTGCAGAACTATGCAGAACCTTATCTAGCCACTTTTTCTGAGACTTGGTGGAGACGTGGTGCATGGGAAAAGAAGTGCCAGTTACATTTTATGTGGATGTGACTGGATTAGGCTTTGTTAGCCAAAAAAAGCTAAGGGCACCAAAAAGGCAATGGTCTATGGTACGAACATATACTGTGCAAATTACACATGAGCAAAAACACGGTTTTCCAAACTGCATTTCTGGGTCCAACTCCAGGAAGCAGGTGAGTTCACCCTGAGATGAGGCAAACTCGGTTTTTCTGCTCCAGAAAAAGAGATGCCTTCAAATCTGAGTCAGTTACCATGGTAATGGACGTTGACTCCACCCCCTGCTGCACCTCCACTGACTGCAAATTGATTTGCACAAGTTTGTTTTTTACAAGCACTTAAATCCTAGTTAGACATTAGTTTGCTTTTTTCTGTGCTTAACATGATTTACAATCATTCACTCATCAATATATAAGGTCCAATCGACCTTATAACTCTGTGACTGTAGACTGACCGTCAACCTCTGAAACACTGACTCTCTGTTGAAATAAAGTTGATCTGTATGAAGCTTCAGACACAGAAATCACTGATCAATGATCAATCATTAGTTAAATGTTACAGTTTAGAATTTGGAGATCTGAAGAGAGAAACTCTTGCTGTGCTGAACTTCCATCAGTAAAAGACAAGAAGACTCACACTAGACATGATAACAGAGATACAGGGGGGCGTCGTCAGGGACAAACTGAGGGAATTAAAAAAAAAAATCCAAACATGGACCAAACTACAAGATCACAACAACTGGAAGTGATCATCACTAACCAAAAACAACAAAAAAGATGTGTTTTCACCTTCAGATTTTTCATCTGGGTCTGCAGCTGCTTCACCTCAGTCTGAAACTGCTCCATCTCCTCACTGCTGTAGCTGCATTCTGATTCATATGTCTGCACACACGAACACACACACACACACACACACACACACACACACACACATACACACACAATATGAGCCCTTTACTTGCCTTCTAGTGGAGAAATCAGAATTCTTCAGACAGTTTAACAGGCAGATATTTTGGGATCCTTGTGAGAGCAGCTTACAGGTGAGTGGAAGGCTGATGTGTCCATCAAACTGGCTGCTTCATGGTAGGAAAATGTGAAGGGACCTGCCCCCAAACCCAGCTCCTCCAGGTTCTCCTGAAACGTGTTCCTGGTTGCCTCCACAAAGTCTGAATCATCACACCGGCACAAAGATGAGATATTTTTTACAGAAAACCAAGAAACGCCAAGGCAACATGCACGCACACAAACACACACACACACACTGATGCGCACAGACAAATAGGTGAGCGTGTCCAAACATTTGCCTGGTACTGTAAATGCTGCACCCCAAATGACTGTGTGGAAACAAACAGACTCAAAGCTTCCTCATGGTTACACAATGTGACATTGTACACGAGTGACAGAACCAATAAGCAACATGCAGTTCTCACATGAAGCCTGTGATTTGACAGGACCTCAACACAGATCTTCCACCTAGCGACTGACACAACTAGAAGAATGTGAGGCTCAGTATTTCAGTATGTGTGTTGTTGCATGCACTTTACCTCCATAGGCCACAGTGCCTTGTGGGTCTGTGGTCAGACTTTGTCTCAACTTCCTTCTCTTCTCCTCTGTGACATCCAACCCAAGGAAGGACAAGGCCTGAGAGAGATGGAGGAACATGAAGATGTATTGTAATTTACAATCTTACTGCAGCACTCTGCAGATCACTGCCTGGGCCACAACATACCAGAGACTCAGTAAAAGACAGTACATATCAACACTAATCAGTTACAGCCTATACATACACTTGTTTCATATTGATTTTTCCAAAATCATCTTTTTTTTTGTGACATGATTTTATGCAGCTACACAAAAAATTAAAGGAACACTTTGAAAACTCATCAGATCTCAAAGGGAAAGAAACCTGCTGGATATCTGTACTCATGTCGACTGGATAATGCATCAGGAAAGAAAGGATGTTACATGGTTTGCCAAAATGTCATTGCAGCAACTCAAAATAGTACTCAGTAGTTTGTATGCACACCAAAGCAACTGAAACTGATGAACAGCCCCTCTGATACTTAGTTACCACATCAGTATCTCAGAGGTTTAATGACTGATGCTGAACTCTGATTAAAAACTGTTCCTTTAAGTTTTTTGAGCAGTTTCTTTAATGAGCAAATTCAGCAGTCATAAAGCAGACGCAGTACTCGGTTCAACATGTATGTGTACGTGTGTCTTTCCTTTCTGCTGTCATTAGATTTTTGTACCACATTTCCCTACCAATTACCATATCTCGCATAGCTAAAAATAATCCACCACTCTATCTTATTCTTTTCCCTTTGCAAAGGAGCCAACAGATCAAGAGAGAAGCTTTGAGTCTGTCTGTCTCTCTAATCTCATTAATAAAGTGGTAGATTTGGGTCAGCCTACACAAGCAAAATGTGGGCAAAATGAAAATCACAGCTGAATAACAGTAACAACTGTACAAAGGCTGGAGACAGTGGGCCAGAGCACAGTACAGGAAACCAGAGCCTGGAGTCAGAGAGATGGTGAGTGAATGAACATGATGGAGCAAGCAGGAGAGAGATCAATGATTAGATGAATAGAGATGTTGGGGTGGGAGTGAAAAGGTGTTGCTGGTGTGAAGGAGTGTCAGTCGCAGTGAGATAAAGCCTCAGTGGGAATTTGCCTAAATTTTTCTCCAAAAGCTAGAATGAAAGACAGAGATGCTTCAGAGATACTGGGCTGAGTGAAGAAGCCTTTAAGATGAGAGATGAAATGTCTTCAAGAAACAAAAAAAAGAAGTCCAGTCACCTTTTTCCAAGCTCCAGAGGTGACCAAATCCATAGTTAACTTCCAGTTCGGAGACAATGTTTAAAGAGAGGCTCTTGGGCACAAGCAGCAAGCAGGGTAGATAACAAGAGGGCGAGAGAGAGGACAAAAGGCGTCCGTCTCCACCGAGAACCAGAAGGAGGTTGAAGAGGTGCTCTATTTGATCTGGTGGTGTGAATCACACAAGCTCCAGGGCAGACTGTGCTGTCTCCATTCCTATTCACCTTGTAAACCACTTTCAGTACAGTCCTGGTCATACCACCTCCAGAAAGGCTGATGATTCTGCAGTGGTTGGATGTAAATGGTAAATGGACTAGTTTTTATATAGTGCTGTTCTACTCCAGCTGAGCACTCGCAGCACTTTGTACAAAATGTTTGCATTTAACCTCCTCAGTGAATCGCGACCATATCCTGGTGGATGGGTTTTTGTGTGTTCCAGCGATCCCAGGAGCTATGTTGTCTGAGGGCTTGTCCCTCTGGTAGAGTCTCCCATGGCAAAGTGATCCTGGTTGAGGGTCCAGACAAAGAGCGGTTCAGAAGACCCCTTATGGAAATACCAACAAGGCAAAAGTTTACCCTGCCTGGGATAGGGTCACCGGGGTCTCACCCTCGAGCCAGGCCTGGAGAGGGAGCTCGAGGGAGAGCGTCTGGTGGCCGGGCATTAGCCTGTGGTGCCCAGCTGGGCACAGCCCAAAGAGGCTACATGGGCCCACCCTGCTGTAGGCCCACCACCCGCAGAAAGTGTCAAAGGGGTCGGGTGCAGTGTGTGTCGGGCGGTGGCCAAGGGCAGAGACCCTGGCGAACCGATCCCCGGCTATCTAGACTGGCTATTGGGACATGGAATGTCACCTCTCCGTTGGAGAAGGAGGCTGAGCTAGTCGGACCTCAGCTCCAAGAGGAACACTGCGGTTTTCGTCCTGGTCACGGAATGCTGGACCAGCTCTCGAGGATATTTGCGTGTGCGTGGAAGCTTGCCCAGCCAGTCTACATGTGCTTTGTGGACTTGGAGAAAGCATCCGACCATGCCCCTTGGGGTATCCTGTCGGAGGTCCTGCCGGAGTATAGGGTATTTGGCCCATTGTTGCGGGCCATTCAGTCCCTGTACAAGCCAAAGGGAGAGCTTTGTCCATATATCAGGCAAAAAGTTTGACTCGTTTCCTGTGGGTGTTGGACTCCGTCAGGGCTGCCCTTTGTCACCAATTCTGTTCATAATTTTTATGGACAGAATTTATAGGCGTAGCCAGGTGGCGGAAGGCTTCTTCCTCGGTGGCCTCAGAGTCTCGTCTCTGCTTTTTGCGGATGATGTGGTCCTGTTGTCTTCATCAGGTGGTGGCCTCCAGCTTGCAGTGGAACGGTTCAGTCGAGTGTGAAGTGGCAGGCATGAGAATCAGCACATCTAAATCTGAGGCCATGGTCCTCAGCCGGAAAAGGGTGGATTGCCCACTCTGGCTCAGGGACGAGTTGCTGCCCCAAGTGGAGGTGTTCAAATATCTCGGGGTCTTGTTCACAAATGACGGGAGAAAGGAGTGAGAGATCGACAGACGGATCAGGGCTTCTTCTGCAGTGATGCACACGCTGCACCGGTCTGTCGTGGTGAAGAGGGAGCTGAGTGTAAAAGCGAAGCTGTTGATTTACCGATTGATCTATGTTCCTACCCTCACCTATGGTCACAAGCTTTGGGTAGTGAGCGAAAGAATGATCACAAATACAAGCGGCAGAAATGAGTTTCCTTTGAAGGGTAGTTGGCCTATATCTTAGAGAGAGGGTCAGGAATGCGGCCATTTGGGAGCGGCTCGGAGTAGAGCCGCTTCTCCTTCACATCGAGAGGAGCCAGTTGAGGTGGCTTGGGCATCTGAGTAGGATGCCTCCTGGGAGCCTCTTGGGTGAGGTGTTCTAGGCATGTTCCACCGGGAGGACGCCCAGGACATGCTGGAGAGATTATATCGCTCTGCTGGCCTGGGAATGTCTTGGGGTCCACACGGATGAGCTGGTGGAGGTGGCTTGGGAGAAGGAAGCCTGGGCTTCTCTGCTTAGGCTGCTGCCCCTGTGACCCAACCCCGGATAAGCGGAAAAGATTGGATGGATGGATGGGTTCACACATTCATATTGCATCAGAGAGCATCTTGGGGTTCAGTCTGTTGCCAAAGGAAACTGTGGCATGCAGACTGGAGCAGCCAAAAATTGACCCATCAACCTTCAAAGTAGTAGATGGTCTTCTCTACCTCCTGAGCCACAGCCACACCCATCATATTAGTGATGGGTAGGAGAGTACAGAGCACTAGTGGATGATTTTGTGGAGTGGTCTGACAGGAACCATCTGCTTCTGAATATCAATAAGAACAGAGAGATGCTGATCGACTTCAGAAGGAAGAGGATGGGTACGTGACTTGTGTCTATCCTGGGACAGGATGCTGACATGGTAGAGGAGTACCAGTACCTGCACATCCAACACAGGCTGACATGGAAGGCAAACACAGAGGCTGTATACAACACAGGGCTGAACAGGCTCTATTTCCTAAGGAAGCTGAGATCCTTCAGTATGTACAGGAAAAATGATGGAGATTGTTTTTATCAGTCAATTATGGAAAATGCAATGCACTTTGTTGTCGTCTGTGAGGGGAGCAAAGAGCTGGGGACACCAACAGACTGAATAAACTGATCAGGAAGGATTTGCACTGTAATTGCAAAGTGATGTGGCGAGGAAGTCACTGAAAAGCCCTCTGTCTACTGGACAGGCAGTGGAGCACTTTCAGACTGATTCAGGTCTGCCATAAGGACAGATACATCGTGCAAACAACTCTAGCAGGCAGACAATATGTCTTATTCTGACATTTTATTGCCATTTTGAATTTATTTTGAATTTGAAATATTTCTATTATTCTAGAATTATAAGCTGTTACAAAATAATTTACAAAATATGAGGTATTTGAAGTATTTCTCATCTCATTATAAAAGCAGTTCTGTATACTATTATAGAGAAGTGCATGCTAAAATCACCAATCTAATTAGGTTAATGCATTCTTATATCAGTTATGAAATACAACAAAAGTAAGACAATGAAACTGTTTCTCTGTGCTGCTTCAGGCTCAGTAGAGAGAAACTCAGACGACCAAAATTATCTTTGTCCATCAAGTGCTGGACTTTACAACACCTCCGAAGGTGCCCTGTGGTATCTGGCACCTAGAGATCTTGTAAGTCTCAAGCTGGAGTTGATGCAAATTAGATTTGTAAAGCGATTCTTCCAGCGATCCCAGCAACATCAGTTTCCAGTTTGCCCTTCCTCAGATCACTGCTGGTATGTATTCGACACTGTTGACGACAATTATCACCCTAGTTTCTCCAACAAAATCCTTGCAACCACTCACCATTCAGCTCTTACCCTTGACATATATCCTTTGACATGTTTCATTTCTGTCACATAATCAGTGTTATTTACATAGTCTGTGAGTGTCCATAATGTTTTTACTTATCTGTCTATTCGGCAGGATGGCTCTAAAGAAACCTGCCTAACAGATAAGGACTGACAGGACTCACCAAGTCTAACTTGTCTGATTTGAGGCGAATGAAAGGGTCCAGGGTTATCTTGGGTTTTGCTCCTGTTGGGGACCTCAGGCTGGTTGAACCTGGAGGAGGACAAAATGCAGGAAATAAAAGTTATAAGGATGGTGGAAAAAAGAAAAATCAATCTTTACTGACTTTTGTCTTTTCCTAAGCAGACTTTGTACTCAGATATACTGTACAGCATGTGGAACATGGAGCAAGGAGACACTGGCCTCTAAACAGAATATGGAGAGTGTAACTAAGGTCTCAGACACCCAGTAAAGAACAGCTGTGTCCGTATTGTTGGATAATCTGTAATATCAGAGTGGACTGACTGTCTGTGGATTGGAGTGGAAGTGGGTATCTGTGGTGGTAGAGCAAGATTATGTGATTGTGTGTGTGTCGGGTGAGTGGTGGTAGTGTGGAATGAAAAGTAGATGTAGTAGAGAGTAAAAGAAGGGGGGGTAAGCCATTGTCTGACATTAATTTGATGAGTTTGTACTGTATGTTCCAGATTTATACAGCTGTTCTGATATCAGATGTCAGTCTATTTACACCCAGATGCCTCTGCACATGTTATGCTTTATTGTTTTAGTATAAATATATTCAATAAACTTTTATTTAGACAACACCAAATCACAACAGTCACCTCAAGGTGCTTTATATTGTAGATAAAGACCCTACAATCCTGCAGAGAAACCCCAACGGTCAAAACGACCCCCTATGAGCAGCACTTGGTGACAGTGGGAAGGAAAAACTCCCTTTTAACAGACAGAAACCTCCAGCAGAACCATGCTCAGGGAGGGGCAGTCATCTGCTGAGACCGGTTGGGGCTTAATCTTAAAAGTAGAGAGGGTGTCTGTCTCCTGAATCCAATATGGGAGAAATCTGCTCTGTCTTTCTAGTCCCTGTCAGTACTCTAGCTACAGCATTTTGGATCAACAAAAGGCTTTCAGAGAGCTTTTAGGACAGCCTGATAATAATGAATTACAATAGTCAAGCCTAGAAGTAATAAATGCATGAATTAGCTTTTCAGCATCAGTCTGAGAAACAATGTTTCTAATTTTAGAAATATTGCAAAATGCAAAGAAAACAGTCCTACATATTTGTTTAATATGTGCATTGAAGGACATATCCTGGTCAAAAATTACTCCAATATTTCTCACAGTGTTACTGGAGGCCAAGGTAATGCCATCCAGAGTAAGCATCTGGCTTAGACACAATGTTTCTAAGATTTGAGGGGCCGAGCACAAGAACTTCAGTTTGATCTGAATTTAGAAGCAGGAAATTAGAGGTTATCCAGGCCTTTATGTTTTTAAGACATTCCTGCAGTTTAACTAATGGATGTGTGTCATCTGGCTTCATGGATAGATAAATCTGAGTATTATCTGCATAAAACTGAAAATTAAGGCAATGCTTTAATTTACTGCCTAAGAGAAGCATGTATAATATAAATAAAATCGGTCCTAGCACAGAACCCTGTGGAACTCCATAATTAACCTTAGTGTGTGAAAAAGTCTCCCCATTTACATGAACAAATTGGAGCCTATTAGATAAATAGGATTCAAACCACTGCAGTGCAGTACCTTTAATACCTATGGCATGCTCTAATCTCTGTAATAAAATCTTACGGTCAACAGTATCAAAGCTGCACTGAGGTCTAACAGCACAAGCACAGAGATGAGTCCACTGTCAGAGGCTGTAAGAAGATCATTTGTAACCTTTACTAACACTGTTTCTGTGCTGTGATGAACTCTGAAACCTGACAAACTCTTCAAATTAACTGTTCCTCTGCAGATGATCAGTTAGCGGTTTAACAACTACTCTTTCAAGGATTTTAGAGAGAAAGGGAAGGTTGGAGATGGGCCTAGAATTAGCTAAGACAGCTGGGTTAGTGATGGCTTTTTAAGTAGCGGTTTAATTACAGCCACCTTGAAGTCCTGTGGTACCTAGCCAGCTAATAAAGATTAATTGACTAATAGTGAAGCATTAATAAATGGTAGGACCTCTCTGAGCAGTCTTGTATTAATGGGATCTAATAAACATGTTGATGGTTTGGAGGAAGTAACTATTGAAGTTAACTCAAGATCAGTTGGAGAGAAAGCATCTAAATAAATATCAGTCCTGAAAGCAGCTGAATATGAAGATAAGTCGTTAAGATGGGTTTGAATATTTTTTTTCTCTAATGGTTAACATTTTATGTGTAAAGAAATCCATGAAGTCAGTACTAGTTAAAGTGAAAGGAATACTCGGCTCTACAGAGCTCTGACTTTTGGTCAGCCTGGCTACAGTGCTGAAAACAAACCTGGGTTTGTTCTTATTTTCTTCAATTTATGATGAATAATAAGATGTCCTAGCTTTAAGGAGGGATTTTTTTTATAGAGTAACAAACTCTTTCTCCAGCTGTTCTGGTAACATTGCTAATGTGATTATCAGCAGGCTCCTG